>SSNP01000005.1:1634489-1691582 GCA_006937955.1 Pachypanchax playfairii | reverse complement strand
ATCCATCCATCCATCCATCCATCCATCCATCCATCCATCCATCCATCCATTTTCCAGGCAATGTCATGTAGGAGTTCGATGCCTATCTTCAGTTGTATCTGGGTGAGAGGTGTGGTCACACCTGGACAGGATACCATTGACTTAATAAGAACAAAAAACACACCAAAATAATATGATAATATTGTAAGAAATTATGGGATAACGTTTGTGGACACCCAATAAAACACGTCTATAAGAGACTCTCTAAATTAACATCTAAATTAACTACAACACATACTCTTACATATGTATGTTACAGAAAGCTGTAAGCCTCTAACAACATGCACATAATCAATCTGAAGTGATGATTGCTCCTCTTAAACTTCCATGTTTACAGGTTGGAGGAGAGTGGAGATTGAGATCATGTGATTAAGGTTGGATGCTGCAGTCATGTAACTGGGCAGGATTAAGATTACGAGGTCATGTTGCTTCTTCCACAGTAGTTTGGACATAAGGGAGCCCCCACCCCATAGAAAAAGTGCACTTCTAGGTGGGGGTGGGAGGGATTACGAGAAGGATTGGTTATGTAAGTGCATTGTCACAGCTGACTGTCAGAGTAAATAAAAGTGCAAGAAACATTCAGCAAGAAAAGTGTGAATGAAAGCAGATTTTTATAAATTTGATTGTTCTGGGAGCAATAACCTTATATTTGATTTATAATTATACAGCATGTAACAGCTTATTTCTTTATGACGATAAAAAAATATATATTTTGCTTTATGTGTTATTAAAAAAAATCATGTTTTCTGTTTTGTTTCAATGTTTCAGTAAAAGCCTTGTTTTCTTACCATGATGTGTCTCCTCCAGATTCAACAGATATTTGTTTGTTTGTTAGTTTGTTTACCTTGAGTTCCAGAAGAAGAAGAAGAACATGCAATCTGTGCAGAAAAATCCCAGCTGGGATTTAAACCCAGGACCTTCTTTGTCCAAGACAATAATGTTTGATTGATGAGATCATCTCACTCTTTGCAATTCTCATTTGACTTGTCACAGTTTTTACACATGTAATATATTGTGAAAGGGAAAGTTGCACCTTGTCCCAGTCCTCCCCCACACAGCTGCATCCAAACACCTCTCCAGTTGATCTACCCCCCACAGCCACAGCCCTTTACATCTCTGACTCATCCATTCAAACTACTCAGCCACTGCCCCAGCATGGAGCCCCACCCACCCCTCTCTTTTACAGCAGCTCAGGTGAGAAAAGTGATGAAGAAGACTGAAACAAAGCAGCTGGAACAGATGACATCAGCTCCTGAGCAGACAAACTGTGTGGGGTTATGGAGCATGTCTTCAACCTGAGCCTCAAGCTGAGGGTGGTACCAAAGCTCTGGAAGACCTCCTATGTGGTACCGGTGCCAAGGACTCCAGATGCCAGAGACCTCAGCAGCTACAGGCCGGTGACTCTCATAAAGATTTCTTCTTCTTTACCTTTAATATTTGGATAAAAGCGTCTGCTAAATGACAGTAGTAGTAGTAGTAATATGAAGATCTGAAATCTGTCTGAGCTCCTCAGATTTCACACCAGAATTTCTCCTTAGGGGGACCAACAAATTAGTTCAGACTGATTTTGCATATAAAATAAACAACAAAGTAAAATAAATTACAAATAATTTATTTTGATATTTTTTGTTTTCTAAATGCATTCAAGTCCACACTAGACTAATTGAAGCTTTGTTTTAATGAGCTTTAAGAATATCAAGTGATGTTTTGAAGCTAAAAGTTTAATAAACACTGACCTCTAGTGACCGAAGGGTGGAATACTAATGAAAGCTGCAGATTTTTATTTATTTATTGACTGATTATTGGTCTCATGCAGGCTGAAGGAAAATAAACACAAACTAGTTTTTTTCTTTTATAAAGAGCCTTTGAAGTAAAGTTAAGAAAATGAACATGACCCATATATTTGAGCAATTATGATGGGGCACCATCTGGATACAATCAAACTGAT
The DNA here is from genome assembly GCA_006937955.1 of Pachypanchax playfairii. Lineage (NCBI taxonomy): Eukaryota > Metazoa > Chordata > Actinopteri > Cyprinodontiformes > Aplocheilidae > Pachypanchax > Pachypanchax playfairii. The sequence continues at coordinate 1,689,595 of SSNP01000005.1, read as the reverse complement.
CAGTAACAGATGGCTGTAAGGAACCACGGAGGATCAATGCATCTCTATTTAGGAACAGTTTCTGCATGCTTGAAGCAGTGCATGAACAAATTATGAACAAAATACTGGACACTTTTCTGTGCAGGAGAACTTAAACAGAACAAAGCTAGTGCCATGATGAACACCTGAACTGATTTATCAAACTGTTTTACCTGGTTAAATAAAGGTATATTCTCTGAATTAAAGATAATGAGTAGATCTTTTACTTGACATTTAATGTTTAAAATACAAATAGATTTTTAAAATTTTAATAGTGTAAGAAAACAAGCAGAATAAAAAGAAATACTTCAGTTGAGAAAAGGAAAATGAACATACAAACATAAAACATTTTCATTGGGAAGGCCGTATTTATTTTTTCCACATACATATAACCATATATGCACTGTAGCCAAAAATGTGAATATGTACAAAAAAGAAATCAATATACACAGATAAATTATAATACAAAAAAAAAAATCCTTCAGTAATTCTTACAACTACAACAACATAATTACAACTAAAACTTTTGAGAAGTCTCTGTGCAGATAAGAAGGACATGAAGGGCTGTATTTTACAAAATCAGATCCACATTAATTCTGTAAGCTGCAGCCACATTCTGCGTTCAGGAGCCGTAACAGATGGATCTGAAAGGCTTTTCCATCTCGTCTCCCACCAAACCATCTTTTAAGTTCAGTGCATTTCCATTTAGTTACAACTGTAACTGAAAATCTGCCTTTCAGAAAACTTTAGGAACAAGGTTTTAAACTGAATGAACACAAGATAAATCCAAACTAATGTAGTGTTTGTTTCCATCAGAGGAAATAACTCATGTTGCTTTCACACTAAGGTTCATAACTCACTAAATATCTCAGAACGTAATGTGAACGTAGGAATGGTGATGGGATTTTCATTCTGGAACCAAACGTAGGGAATTATCAAAGATTTGTTGATGTGCCGACAAATTATCAAAGAAGCAAATTCCAGCTCACTGTGGGATTTTTAATGCAGAGGGTTCTCACAGATTATTAAAAATGAAAATGGTTTTGAGGCAAAGGAGGTACATTTCTTCTTATTTTCAAACAATTTCTCCAAATACACATTTGATACAAAAAAGTTTATAAAAGTTTTTTTTTTTTTTTGGTGGAGAATTGGGTAAAAATAACTGGGCCATTTCAGCATGTTCCTCATGCATCCTGTTAGTAAAGGAAGTCCAGGAGGGGCAAACGATACAAACACCACTGCAGACTCCAATCAGCAGGTTGGGTCACTAGATGTTCTTCCGTTATAAACCATTAAACCTAAACATCTTTTTATTAGCTTTATTTTTGTTGAACTTGTAGTCTCCTGTTCGGTGTATAAAATGAGGTGAAAAAGACGACGGCTACACAATCTGTCTTTATCTAGTTTCTGTAGAAGTGTGTTGAAGCGTGAGGATGACAGTGTCCGTTTTTTTCTCCTGATGGATGAAAACACAATTTACACACAAAAAATACTTCTGAATATAAAATTAGATTTCTGTCAATAGTAAATCTTCCACAGCAGCATTTAAACCCTCATACAGATTCACCTACACCAGGAAATAAAGGTGATGTTTAGCGGTTAAATGTGCAGCACTGCTTGAATCAGGGACAAATGGACTTATTGGAGATATTTAAACATCATAAGCTGTATTTTAAAAATGAGTTAGAAATAAATTCTGTATTTTTACTGCCCCGATGTGTTTCTCTGACACACAAGAATGTTAAAGTAATGAATTACTGCCCTTTAACTCCACTATGAGAAGTTTTTTACTTCTAAATATATATTTCCACTGATGATGACCTGCACACCCTTTATGTAACGGACACTGAACTCATCCCCATCTGAACGTGTATATGATGCCAAACTTAAAATAAGTATATAAAATCTGTCAGTCTCTGCAAAATAAACACAAACCCACTGAGTGCCTGTCAGAGTTTGATGTTCGGGAGAAGAAAGCTGCAGTGACTTATTCCCACAGCACAGAATTTACTCCTTGATAAAATCCAGACGTTTGCTGACTTGGTTCTGTAGATAACAGTGTGGTTCACCTTTTAACAGAGGAGGAAAAGTTAAACATCCCAAAAATACTTTTTGCAAATAGCAGCTAGTTTGACGATCAGTCTTTGTCAAAAAACAATAAAAATGTTCTCCAAGGTGGAGAAGATGGTAAAATAAATTATCTTCACGCTGACACGTATGTATTCTGTAGCATGTATATGATGGTTTTTATCCGAGCAGTAATCCAGACAGGGCGTTCAGGTCTCTCATGTAGGGGTTGTCACTGAGGATGCGGTCAATGCGCTGCTTCTGGTCCGGGAAGATGTCGTACAGCTTCCTCTTCAGGTCTGATGTTTCCCCTGGGGACCGCTGGGGCGGGGGAGATGGCGACGGGGAGGGTGAGCGGCGAGGCGGGTGCCATTCAGGGGGACCCGAGTGGGGCCAGTGAGCAGCAGGTTGAGATGTTAGCGAGGTGGGGGCCCAAGGGGTCTGAAAGTTAACAGGCTGCTGCTGCTGGGACGAAGGCCGGAAGTCTGGGGGCCGCAGAGGTGGGGGTGTGGCTAAAGCCCTCCTAGAGTGAAAACAGGAGCAGGTGACACAGAGAACAAACAGGAGGACAGAATAAAAAATTCACGAGTATGTTTGAGACTCTGTTAACACACCTGTTGTTCTTATGCAAGAAGACATCCAGGTGAGGTCCATCTTTTCCAAGAGGATCATCAGGAATCATAAAGTGATTCTCAACAAAAGTAAACTGAAGCAACCTGTCAGGAAAAAAAAAGTTTAAAATTCAGACAAAACAATAAAAGTCTCCTTGTGTCAGTAAACAGGAAACTGTGTGCTGTCCAGGTGAAATGCCACGCCCCCAAAAATCTCAAACCAAGTTTCCCATGTCTGGGTTTTCTGACGGATCCGATGTAAGAAAAGAAGACAGTTTACCAGCCAACATAACAGAGACTGAGCTGATGCCAAACATGATTAGTACATTTTGTAATCTTACTGTTATAATATATTTTACATAGTACCAAATATATTGAAATAAAACAGAAATTGAAAAAGTTGGATTTTTGTTTTTAGAACTGCATGTTGTTTCTTGTCAACAAAGAAAACAATAAATCAATAAATAACATTTTATAGTAAAACCTAAAGAGAAAAAGTTCAAACTTGGCCAGTGACACTTGTTTTCCAGTTTCTGGATTTTCCAGCTCATTATGTGAAAGATTTCCACCAAACTTTTGAAAAATTTGGTTCATATTATGTTGTATTTTCCAAGAAGCATGATGTTGTTGTTGCACCTGGTTAAACACACGAAACCTGACAGGTGTCATTCCTCAGTGAGACCAAACAGTTGCGGTCAGCGTTAACATTCATAACCAGGAATTAGTCAGTGACAGCTGCATCACATGGCGTCAAACTCCTCACATGACTAGTGGAAACCAGTCAGGCGGGTCGGATTTTAGTTTCAGGTGAAAGTGGCGTTAAGTCTCAACGTGAGAAACAAAATGACCAGCAGGAGGCGACAAAACCTCATGGAAAAAAAAAAGCTCCAAGTTCAACTTCACTTTAGTGAAGTTTAGTTGAAATCCTTCTAGTTTTATTCTGAACATTTTGAGTTATGAACAGATAATTAAAATTCAGACTTTTTAAACATTAAACACATGGTTTTGTTAACGTGTCACTGATTTAGAGCTTATTTACGATCTTATTTCAAAATGTTTTATGTGGATTTTTGCTGATGAGGCTGTTATTTGTTTCTGTATTTGTTGGAGGCACTTTATTATTAATTCTGAAAGTTTTTTTTGGTGTGAAATGCTTGTTATTTTTAGGTGATGAACTAAAAGCGTTTAAATGCTGGAAACATTTCCTGTTTCCCTGAAGAACTCTGAGATTTTTGAAAAGCTAAACAAGCAGTCTGTATTTTAAACATTTTTATTAGTCAGCTGGCTCGCTGGACTTTCCAAGATCTGGTTGTGTCATGGAACCTGTCAGTGTTGGACTAACTGAAAACCGTATACGTCACAAACAATCACCTCTCCTGAATGATCCGGCGCCAGGTGTCAGAGGTGTCAACAAAGTCCCTCAGGTTGTCGTTGGTTACAATGATCCCATCTGTTTTTTCTGCGAGGTGCAGAAGGAACCTGACAGAAGGATAAATGAAAGGGTGTGTTTGGATTAGACACTCAGGATTTTCCCTGCGTTCAAAGGTGGACGCTCGTTCCCAGATAGACACTTAGAGGGGAGTTTTCAGTTGAGGTTGGAATGAGACTATCCAACACAAAGTGACCTCATTTATCTGTCAGAACTGCTGATTGTTTTAAAGTTTGGACACATTTGGGTTTGGAAAATCTCAAAATGGTAACTAAATACAATACCAATGAAAACTCCTGATCCTGTCCTGTTTAGTTTCCCTACAAGCAACCAGACTTTGAAAGTCATGCTGATCAACAGGTCTTCACACTTTTTATAAGTCTGTCCAAATAACAAGTGGTTTAAAGTAATTCTTCAGATTTTGGCTGCTTTTCACTCAGATACAGTTTATGTGCTGTAACACTTTCAGAGAAGCCATTTAAACATGATCTTTGTAAGCAGCTGCCTGTCAAACAGACAAAACATGCTGAAACTCTAAAATATACCAAATAAAACCCAACATGACAGATAGAAAATAGAACTTTGGCTCCAAAAAGACAAGAAATTAAATCAGGACTTTTAATATTTTAAGGTGGTACATTGATATAAAATTGTAAACCGTAGGCAGAGAGTGTAGGGAGTAGATGAGTTCATAAAATGACAGTAGTTAAACTATGTGGAATATCCTGTGTCTGCGTCCCAGCAGGTAATTCCTTGAATTCACCTGTAAAAGGGGTGAAATGTAGTGAAAGGTTTTACCTGTCGTCATGTGAGGATATTCTCTGACCACAGACTTCTCTGGAGGGGGTGAAAGACAGAAGTCTCAGGTCTTCCAGCTGATTCAGAAAGTGTTGCTCTGAAATCAGGACACAGGTAAACTGTAAGTGTCTCACATGACGTCATCAGAACATCCATCATTATTTATCTATTATTTTTCAGGAGAACTAGGCTGGACATTTAGAGTTGTAGTAAAACGTGACTTCCTGCTGAACCTGCACTGCACACAGTGACCTGCAAACACATTCTGCACACAGCTAGTATACCTGTGGCAAGTCGGTCTCTTTTCTGACGCCACTGAGGAACAAACACGGTGATCTCCCTGTGGCCTCTTTTCCAGAACATCTCAACAGCCAGCGCAATGCCGCGACATGAGAAGAACCGATGAAGACCGTGACTGAGGAGATAAGGCAGGAAAGGATGTTGTGAGATGAAGAAGCAGATTTTATATCTTCAGAAAACAGTGTGCAGTTCAAATAAAGCACATTAACGTTTCCTGTCATGTGACATTTTTTAATGTCACGCTGCAGATTCTTTTTACACAAAACCAAATAATCAACAACAATCAGGGACAGAGAAAAGTCAAAAAATTAAAAGGTTTTTAATGTAACTGTTGAAATGTATAAACTTAAACATATATAAGCATCAGAAACCATGATGTAACAGAAACTTTCAAGGGGGCTTAAAGGAAAAAAACTTATTAGTCTCAACAGAACTTCCAAACAATGCAAAACATTAGCTGACAAACTCTTAACGGTGACGTGCACTGGTAGATCATGCACGTCAGACAGCTGCAATGCATCGCATTAGCAGGCAGGCCAAAAGAAAAAAAACAAAACAAACAAACCACAGAGTGACACAAACAAACAGCAGCAGAAGTGAGAAACTCCCCAGGAGCCGGTGGCTTCGCTCAGCAGGAAGCTGCAGAGACCTCACAGCTCTAACCATTATCAGGTGAAGATCCGAGTCTACAAGCTTCTAAATAGTACATGATCAGGTCCTTGTTTTAACAGGTCTGTCGTAATCAACCAGATTGCATTGAGGGAATATGTCTCAGGGGAAATGTCTGACTGAGTGTCAAACATAAAAAATGGTATTTGAGCATAAAAACACATGCAGTCATTATTCAAACGAGCAACATAAGCCTCTTTCATACATTCAGAGTGGATCCATGGAAAGTCCCAGTTTCCTGGAGATAATGTAAAGCCCATTTCAGGAAACTGGATCATTTGTTGTTGCAACCTCAAATGGTTAAACAGAAACCAGTACAAACAACAATAATGGAAACTACAATTTAGGAACCTGCGACACCCCTGTTTCCTGGTGTTCACAGTTCATTCCCAGCGTGCACGTGCTACACATACTGGCCTGGTGTAGTGAGTGACTACACTGTTTTGGGTCGTTGAGTGTTTACGTGTTGATAAAAACGTTTTCAGAAACAAAAAAGACAAGTAAAAAGATCCTTCAGGAAGAATTGTGTTTCTGTGTGGAAAAAGTCCAGAACTCAAATAATCAGAACCAGAACCAGGTGTATTTGGTCCAGTATATTATACACACAAGGAATTTGGTTCCGATTAACTTTTTTCACTTGAACCTGGAACCAAATACCATGTTCATGTTCTCCTCTACAGATGGATCAGACAGATCTTCATGCAACAAATTATATATTCTGCTGTGAAATTAATCTGAAGATTAAACTGAAATAAAAAAACTGCTGCTCCTTGTTATAATAAAATAAATGTTAAATAAGATGCAGCAAGCTTGTAGCTAAAAAAAGTTTTTCTTTATTTCCATTAGTAAAGTATACTTAATCTTATTTTAAATTTTTGCATTCTCAAAAAAAAAAAAAATCCCTAGCTTTGATGAAATAGGGTTTGATTAAGTTTCTGTGATTTGTATAAGTTTAAATATGTGAATATTTTATCATCTCTGTCTTGCTTCACCGTCATGTGAATTTCTCTTGTCTGTGCCGGTTATTTCCCTGGTGCTGGGTTACTATCACGTTCACAAATCTGGCCTCATGTGAGCTGCAGTAAAACAGATAAATGCAAACTAGCCCAGATGAACGAGTGATGTGAAGATCAATATTTGACCAAGTTTTCCTCCAAAGACAAAAACAAAAAATACATTTAGTTAAAGTTATAGAGGGACACTGTGCTGCAGGCTGATTCCCTGCCTCCTTTGCAATAACACTAAAATATTTTTTTCTAAAAATAAAAGAATCTTAAAAGACAGAAAAAATTCCAGCTTCAGGTCTGACGAAACTACTGCTGAGACTCGAGTATCTGACCTGAATTCATCTTCCTGATGATGATACCGATCTGTTACCAAAGGGGGAAAATGCAGCTCTGTTTCACTTTCACCGTCCCGAAGCTGGTGTTGTACATGTAACCCATTACACAAACTAGACACCCAACACAGAAAACTCTACAAACAGACTCTTTAGCTTCTGGTCAAAATGCAAACACTAGGGAAGTTCCCGCAGAGAGAAAGATGAGCATCTTCAAAGCAAACTAATTTATGTAATCGCCAAAATCACTGTGGAATGTAATCGGATTACTTGACATAACCTCACATATCTTTTTACAGGATAAAGGTGATTCTTGATTTCAAACTTTCAATACGACAGTCACCATAAACGTCACAGAAACAATTCCTTAAATCCATTTTAAATCAGATATGAATCCAATTCGGTTTGTTCTCTTAGAAAACAGAATTGTTTTAGTTCAGTTCTGGATTTATAAAGTTTATATTATTATGTAAATGTTTGGTGACCTGCTCAGGTATCACCCAGTGAGCCCAGCCCCCTGAGACCCTCAACAGGAACAAGTGATTATTTGAAATGGATGAAATTTTGGTGCAAATAAATTGTGAAACATATAAAAATTTTAGTATCAGATTCAGACATGGTTACTGTAAATTCTCAATCTTAAACATTTCAGTGACAAAAAATCGATACGATATTTAATTAAATAATTAACATAAAATTCTAATTAAACCAAGTGTTTTCTAAAGATTCAATTTCAGATTTTCCTGAAAACCCTCATATCTGAAGAGCTGGTTACCAGATGGTACTGGACTTACAAAACAACATTCAACACAATACGGATCAAAGACTTATTTCATTTTGCGGGATATTGTGAGTCAGAGATTGGCACACTTCTGGTAAAGATGAAGGAACAGAGGAAGAAACGAGAACGTGAAAGGAAGTGGTTGCACAAGTGAGGAGTCAGCATAGGGTCATCCAGGAGGAAGACCGTGGCAATAAATCAGAGAAAAATGAAAGAAAAACAAAAGAGTGCTTTCATCCTTTTTTATCCATTTTATACAGTCACTCTATATTGCAACGTCTAGCAAAATGAAACAATACAGAAGCCTATTTTTACTAGAAAAGATCTTTTCTTCTCAGAAACACCTCCATAAGACACACCCGCGCATCAATATCATGAATCTACAACTGCTTTCGTTCTGCCTGGCACATGCACAGTCATACACAAAGGTCATGAGTCACTACAACATGTGAATCTACTCAAACTTATGTGAACATGTGGGCGAGGTTTTGGTGCGCCTACACACTGAGGGTTGTAGCAGGGATCTAAACACAGTTATAGATAGTTTGTATGGTGCGTGCACGTGTGTATGACCCTAAATGGTGATGGTGTTGATGGGAAGGGTGGTGACTTCATAAGTAAAAAGAAAGAAATACACAACAGGTGTGAGAAATGACAGTGCACAGATTCGATTTGTCATTAGATGAGTTATAATTTTCTGTCTTCAAATCGATTTTTAAAAGAAATACCAAAACAATTTCGGAAGAAATCTTAATTTCTAATCATCACAGCTTGAAATGATGAAGATTTACTCAACATCAATAGAAAACAACCATCATCCAGCCCCAAAAGAACCTCTGCTGTTCGTAAAAGGGTTAGGCAGTGGTAGGATGGTAAGGTATACTGGGGAACTACCAAATAGCCCCGATGTTGCTTTAGATACAGTCTTAAATTTAATCCTTGTTATGAATAAATTATTTTAATTATGTTTGTGTATGAAGAGTGTAAACTCTTCTTGTGTTGCTGTTCATGGAGCAGTCTTGTTTTCCATGTTGCGACACCTGCTGTTTACAGGGAAAAACAAGAACTACCGGTACGTTCCGATCTGTAGCTTGTTGTCTGTTGATTTTTATAGTCTGACAGAGTGACTCGATGTGTCTTTAACCCTGTAAGAACCAACTTATTAAAAAATAGCCAGAAAATTCTGATTATTTGGAACTGAGATGTTTACGAAGCCTTAGAACAAAATTAGTAAAAAAACATTTTTTGCTGTATCATGTTATTTATAATAGCTTTTTTGTATCACATTTATTACATTGGCCGTTTTTACGGTTTAATTGTAATATAAAAAATGAGTTAATAATAATGCATTTATCCATTTAATAATGATGATTTAACCTGAAAAAAAAGGCAAGTGGATCATTTACTGGGAGCAACCATGTTAGAAATGATCAAAACTATGTAGCAAATATGATACAAGGGGCATTATAGGGTTAATGACAGAACACTTTCAAAAGATTTGAACCAAATCTAAAAACACGCTGATGCTTTTATACTCTTTTATACACTGAGCAGAAACTGAAGCTCAGAAGGAAGGTGGAACATAAAACACCACCTGATCCATTCTGTGTGCTACAAGAACACCTTGAGACCAGAACTTCAGTCTGCAGCCTACTAACCCCCTCATGAACCCAAACCAACATACCAGCAGGCAGGAAAACGCACCTTTTAGAGGTGGCAGGTTGATTTTGAATCGTTACCGTTTCATTAAACCTTTAAAAATATTATATAAGCTGGCAGGTTGATTTGTTAAAGTTTCAGTTACATTCTAAACTTTTTGTTCGAGTGGTAATCTTTATTAAATGTGGTGTTTAAATAACTGTGTTTCATGTATAGCAATGAAAAAAATATCCTCATCTGTTTCCAAAATAAAAATGGGGTTTAAAAAACATCAGAAATCCTTAATTTGCTCTAACTTACATGCGGTAACAAGAAAACCTGACAAGTGTTTCTAGACCAATGGTGATCATGCCCCAGAATAATTTTGAGAGGACTTAACAGTGTGAAAAAACAGCTAATATCACCCAACCCTCCTTGTTCAGTTTTTGTGTAACATCATCCTTGAACAGAGTGAACAACACAGGGGAAAGGCAGAAAATATCAGATGCTACTGAAGTAAAATGCACAAACCACCAAAAGGAATGAAATGTTCAGATAGATCCTGTTATAATACAAACAATACAACCATGCTGTTGACACCACGAAATAACAAGAGCCAAAACACACAACGAACGTCAAACAGCAGGTCAGGTCTGCTGACAGCAGCACTGCCATGAAAGAGTCAATTTATCAAAATGTAAAAGAGATTTTTACTTTCCTGGGAAATCCTGGGTTAGTGTCCAGGATGGTTGGACTATGGTTGGATACTTTTTTTGGTTAGAACATGATGGTAAACATGATAAAGAACATGAAGCAAAATCAAGTGTTTCTGCTTATCAAACCAGTAAGGAACTAACATGACCCTCCAGAACGAGCTGTTACATGGAGCCGTCTGGGAAATCCATCAGAAAAAGGGCAGATACTTTGTTTTTATAGGACAGGACAATGGATAAAGCCCTCATCTGCTGTTGAAACAAATCTAAATCACTAAAACTAATCACCAAAATATGCCCTTTGTTAGCAGCTGGGGGGGTTGTTTGTTTGAGTCCAAACCACACCCTCTTGAAAACATTTAGGTTGCTACTTTACAGTGTCGTACCAAAATCTATACGCCACAGAAGTCATAATAAGTGTACTTCAAACACATACCAGAAGAAAACCTGTTACTCATACAGACTGCAAAAGATTTAAGAGATAAAATCTGTTTGCAAGTCAGCTGTTGTGAGGAGAAATCTCATCTGATTGTTGGAAAAGGGAATTCAGACTAAGGAGCATATGATTACAGTACCCATGTTTAATGATACCTGAGCCAACAGAATTACTTTTGAGCTACAGAAAGCTTCTGCTGTATATTCACTGATGTTTGTATATGTGTGTGTAAAAACTCACGCCATTGCCACGTTGCTGCCATCTATAATAATATGTCTCAGATCTGGATTTCCTGGCTCGTTTGGCAGATTCAAAGTGAAAGGAGTCCTCAACGATTGGTGGAAACGAGCCAAACCAGTTACTGGTGGGGCCGGGGGGTCGTTTGTTGGAGGGGTCCGAGCTATGCTCTCCTGAAAACCTGCATGGCTGATGGTCTGGTAGGCAGAGGCTCGGCTGATGGGCTGAGCAGACTGAGGAGGTAGAAGAAACCAGAAACAATGTGAATCAGAATGAAACCCTCACTGTGCGTGGGCTCAGACAACATCAGCTCATTCCCAGCTCTGTAATCTAAAATCTGGATGTGCAAAACGAAGAGTGGTACTACACAAAATGACACTGCAATATGTCCAAAAAACATACGGAAAATCCAAATATAGTGCATTTATAAATGCGGAATTTGTCACAGTGATTAAAAACAAAAATTACTTCTGGTCTAATATTCCAGTTGAGCGGTGATAAAAGGAAATAACATGAAAAATTAAACAAACTGTCTCCCTGAACTATCATGTTCTACAGAAATTCAGAAAAACTTTTAACTTCTTCTACTTTCACAGTTGGAATGATTAAAGTATTAATAAAATAAATTGAATAAAGGGATGAGGAGATGATGAAGAATACAACCCCAAATCATGAGCTTATGGAACCCTTTGTCGTTCTGTTGCATGTTTCTATTAAACCTGACCAGGACCAAATCTTTTCCCATGTCCTGAAACGTATAAACTCTGGAAAGAATGAGTGTGTTCTTACTTGTTCCCATGACTGCACATCATTCCTCACATAAAACTTAAAGAATACTTACACTGGGGGCCGAAGCCAGTGAGGTGTTAGTGGTGGTTAGCCACTGAGGTGTGCTGCGTAGAGCTGTCACGCTCTCAACTTTCACTGGTCCTCCCAAAGTCTGAGTCCCACATCGAGACAGATAATCCCTCTGTGAGACACCGCCCCCTCCTCGTGCCAGGTAGTCAGTTCGAGATCCTGACTGCATGGAGTCAATGTGTGCCACTGTCATTATCCGAGACGTCCTGCCGTCTGCTGTTTTGGTGTTAGTGGAGATGACATCATCGTCATCGTCAATGGTGATAATCTCACAGTTTCCTGCTCCTCCTTGAGCACTGGAGCTTCTTTTGATTGTGATGGCCTGAAATTACATTTGTTGTTTGTTCAAAAATATGTATGATAAAAAGTTTTATACAATAAAGAAAAACAAAGACCATGTGATTTTAAAGTCAGAAAAATTCAGAAGACATTTTGAAGAGTAACGATGCTTCTATCAAACACAAATCAACGTTCTCCAGTACGTCTCATTGAGAATCTTTGATGTAAATTAAACTTTCACGGAGCCTAAACTCTTCATCTGTGTGCGATCATATTTTAGAGCACACCTTAGTGTTTCATTTAGAGTCTGTATCTGAACTGAAATGCCTACAGGAAGCTCATTTAAAAACAAAAACATTTCAAATGTTTTCCTGGCAGGCTTTTAGGTATTTGAAACATTTTCAGACTCATTCACTTTACTGACTTTAATAAGTTCTGAACAGAAACAAGATATCTGCAAAGTCTGTTGAGGCAGCGCCCTACCTGCTGAGTGCTCCTCTCGCTGCCGCTGCACTGTCTTCGGTGACCCAACCCGTTGCTGCCTCCATGCTGGTTGGGCTTTATGTTCTCTTTGGACTTGCCCTGGTCTTCCAAAGTCCTGGCAAACTCACGCTCCTTCTCTCTGAAGCAGGAGACTGTAGAAGAGGCTGATGATGAAGAGGAGGATGATGAAGAGGAGGATGAGGAAGAGGTGGAGGGGTTGTCGGGGGTACGAACAGAGTTGGACTGTCTTTCTCTTTCCCCTCCTTTCAAGCCTTGCTCACAGCGTTTAGTTTCTTCAACGATTTTCTCCAAGACGAGAAAGGTGTCTTCTGTCTGTCCTGTTGCCTTGACAACACGTTCTACCACTTCCTGCTGGTAACCCATGGTTCTAGAAAATAACAACCAAACAAGCTCTAATTCACTCCAACAGACTTCTACATTTGACAAGGGTTTTGTAGAATTATATCAGCCATCAGAAACACCTGAAGCCCCATTAAGTTGTTAGTTTGATTCTGTTAGACACCATAAACACAGTGTGAGTCACTTCTAATAGAGAACAGTAACACAGTTTCAGTTAAAACACACTTAAATGAAGTAAAACTGTCCAGGATAATAAAAACTGAACCCCATTAACTCGTGTCCAGACACAGCGTTGGTAACATCACTGAATGTTGCATCAATCAATCATGATCTATCGTCCAGTTGAGCTGGAGTGCAATTTACATCTTTGCAAGTGTTTGAGACTTATTTTTGTTTTCCCAGATGCTGCTGATATCTGTAATATTTTATGATGGTTTGGTGTATAAAAGAACTTTAAATAAATAATTACTTGACTTGATTTGTTGATTATTCTTATAGCTTTTGATCTCACGAGAGAAGAAGAAAAATATATTACAATTACAAAATAAACATCCAAACAGGAACAAATTACATATTCTTCCAAAAACAGACTATATTGTAATTTACCTGAAAAAATTCACCAAGCAGCGAAGGTTAGTTTCAGGGCTGACTGCCTCTCCATCCTCTGAGTTACCCTCACTGGATTCCAGCCCAATCGGCCCAGACACTGTGTTTGCTTTAGCTGAGGATGACAGTGTTGAAGAAGCAGAGGGGGTTTTTGATCTACAGCTGCTGCTGGCCCCCCGACCCTCCCTGTCTCTCGGACGCTCTCTTGCCATCCTCTCAGGTGACTCCTCCTTCCGCTCCAGAGAGTACTGTCTTTTTGTGTCACGAGTCTCGCTCTCTGATGAGCGCCGCTTGTGTGAGGGTCGAACACCGTTGAGCAGAACGGCTTCGGGACCCAAACCAATTCCACCTCCTGCTTTACCACCTCCAACAGCAGCTGTTGCCGTGGCCCCTTTATCATCGAAGCTGGTGTCCAGGATGCGGTTGGAGAGCTCCGTCACGGGGGTACTACTCTGTGAGCGGTCCTGGTCAGCCTCTGCCATGTTGGGATGTAGCACCTGGTTGATCTGAGCATGTGAACGGAGAAATAATAAGAACATCTCTAAACAGAAAGCACAAAAACTTCATGGCTCATTATTTAAATCTCAGAATTTGTCATAGCACATTTTCCTGAAGATACCAGGGAGTCAAAACTCTAAACGTCCATGTCACTGGTACTAACAGGTGCTGCCACGCTGTAGAGTCTGTACATTAGAGATGTCAACTCTTCACACAACCAGCTAAATGTATTAGAAAAATTAATATCTGAAAATACAGCAGAAAGACAGGAACTATGTGAGTTATGTTGTGGAAAAATTAATTACTAAGAACCAGCTTTAATATTATTTATGCATAAATGTGAGAGTGACCACACAAATGTTTGTACATCATAATGAGGCTCTGACTAACAGAGTTATTTCCTTTATTTAAGCTTGTGTCTAGATGATACGAGAGACTATCAGACCTCGGACCGCCATCAGACTTCCAGGTACCAGGCGAGGTCATTTAGAGAGAAAACTGTTGTTATTCACAAGCTTTTACTGTCAGTCTAGTCTAAATAATAGCTTGTGACTTTCAAATTAATACAAGTAAAGATAAAACCATGGAAATCCATTACAATCAACAGAAGCCAGCACACAGAACAAATGTATCTGAGGTGCATCTTTACTCTGAGCAGCGTTTCATTCACTCACATGCAGCTAGCGGGAATTCAAAGTTGTAGAGTAACCAGCCACCGGGAAGGGGCAATCGTTTGGGTCTGCTTCTATTTCTAGGTTCTGGGTAGGTGTTTAAATATATAGTGACCCCCAAAACACAGACAAGCTCAGATCAGACATTTGTCCACCTCGCCCTATTAAAAAGACTCCTAAGAGCCACTAAAGGCAGAGTCACATTGTCCGATTTAGACCATCGTAACAGGTTGTTTCAAGGCACTGACAGATATTCTGTGAGCTGTATGGAGACGATCCTGAAGGGCTCATAGAACGTATCACTGACATTTCTGCACTGACTTCATTGTTCCAGCAAGAACTGGGAAGTCACGAGTAACTGAAGACATCAGAGCTCCTTAACAAAGAAGACCTTCAGAACTGGAACGAGGGGGTGAGAACAATATAAGATAAACATAAAGAAGGCAAAGAATGAAATCAGGAGAAAAATGGAAACCAGTGTTGGTGTGTTAACACTTGTTGCTGTAGCCATGTTTGTGTTTCTGAATCATGTGGCTGTAAAACCTGCTGTTTAAATTCACTTTGTTTTGAAAAGACTTTTTAAGAGTTATCGTTTATATTTGTGACTTCAGCTCTGCCCCAGAACAGCTGATGAAAATAAAAAATCTCACAAAATATTAATTAAACATAGTTCCTATGAATTCAACATAAAACAAGCTCACAAATGACAGAAGCAGGATGTTACACTCTGCTTGCCTTGAAAGATATCAGATCCAACTTGACCAACACTTCAGGTTTTAGTTCAACTCAAACACCCATCAGAATCTGTTCATTGATCCAGCTCTCACCAGCACTGGTTTAATTAAATCAACTGACTGAAGTGTAAACAAACAGTTTATTATTGCAGCTTTTACAACTTTTGGGTACTTGGTGGCCAGGTAGGATTCTGATGTTGATGAAAATCTGATTCTCAACTTTGTAATTAGGATTTTGCAGGGAATTCTGAGTAATGTCTTTTAAATTGAAATTCTTATATCCGAGTTGAAATACAGCCGAATGTACCATTAGAGCAAGGGTCCAGAACGTTACAAGCTCTTAACAAATCATAACGTGCACAGTTACAGTTCAGACTACCTGCAGGCAGGTGTTCTCATATTAAATGGGTGTACACTCACCCAAGAAGGTGTGTTTGTGCCGGCGGGGCTTTGAACCAGCACCAGTAGCTCCTCCTTCAGCGCACTGGGCAGCAGTAGAAGCTCCATAGTGTATTTATCATCCCTTTCCTCAACAAAAGACTTGAACGCTCGTTTTACTGAAGATTCTCTGTCACTCGGCAGACTTTTCTTCTCCTGAACAGAACACACAAACACATTCAGACAGGTTACAATCTGTGGTACTCCTAAAAGTTTCCAAGGTATCAGCCCTTCAAAAAGATTTAAACAGAATGAAAGCTTGTTTGTATTCCAGATATGTCAGAGAGGTTGTTTGTTTTTGTTTCAGGAAACACTTGAGATGAATATATTAATCATACTTTAATTTCCTACAGATTAGATTAGCCATTTTTACATCCTTCAGTAAATCTTTTTTAGATCACTTGCAGCTGATCCAAAACACAGCTGCTAAACTCTTAACTGGATCTTCCAAACATTCCCATGTAACACACATCGATCTCACTGGCTCCCTGTTCAATACAGAATCCAAATCAGGGTTCTGATTTGGATTTTTTAGACTTTTCTGGATGACACTCCATCCCACATCACTGATCTTCAGAGGTGTGTCACCACCAGGACTCAAAGATCACCTGATCAACTCTTTCTCTCTGTTCCTCCAACAGAAGCTGAAGACTAAAGCCGACAGAGCATCTGTGGTGGCGGCCCCCCGCGCTCTGGAACTCTTTTCCCTTCTGCTAGGCAGACCAGCATTTTATTTTATTACATTTTGACTTGAATGTCTGATTTTATTCTACTCTGTTTTATCTTTTCTTTCTTATGATTGTCTGTTGTGAAGCCTCTTGTGATTTTATCCTGAAAGACGCTGTACAAATAAAATGCACTTACATCCTCTCCCCAGTAGCTTTTACATTTATTAGATGGTAAAGTGATATTTTCTCAAGCCCATGGTGAAGTTTAAGAATGATTTGGGTTAAAATATCAAATTATAGAATTCATCTTTATAAATGTAAAATCTAAACAGCAAATATTCACTTACAAGAGAATTAAAACCTTTTTATAATTTGACCATGCACTCCAAAAGCAAACAATAATTATGAAACTGCCGTAACTACTTTTCTAATAATGGAGCTACTCATCAATTAATGATATAAAATTCTTACTTGAAATAGTGCAACAAACTGCTGAACTCTGCTCTGAGCCATTACAACAGGCTCAGCTCGGCCAGACAGCCACAGACGACCCGGCTCCCGCACCAGAACCTCGGCGCTTGTGTCCCGTATGAGTCGGTCCAGGAAGAGACCTCGGGCACCGGCGAAGATGCAGTGCATATCCACAGGGTAACGCTCTTGTTTCTGCAGCTCTGGATCACACAGACCTCGAACGTACTCCTGCAAGAGAAAGAAGGGATCAGATGTGAAAGAATGTTGTGTAACATCATCATCACTAACAGTTTCTGTTTGGAATCAAGCAGAAATATTTAGAATGAATTTAAAACTGTTAGATCCATAAATGCCTGTGTTTGGTTTCTAACTTCAGAAGCAGATAGGAGGATATTATGATTGTGATTTGCCAGGCAAGAGGAAAAAAAAAGCCCTATCTGTGTGTTGATGGCTCTCTGTAACTTCTGTATCCCACTGATTATAAGATGTCAGACTTAAGGTGAAATTACAGTTTCCACATTTCAGTCTTGGTTGACTGGCAGAGCTTTGAACAGCTGGTAAAGTGCACACATAAGATCGAGACTCGTGACACAAGATGCAGAAGTGTGAAAAAATTCTCATCAATGGGAAATCACAGAGAAACACGCACGCACATGCGAGAACACAAACACACAGTGACTGAGACTGAAATTCGGGTTTTGATGGCAACTTAAATGTATCTTTTAATTCATATGAAGTTTATAAAGCTTTAAAATTTGGTTTTCAGTGGCAACTTTTGTCCAATTAAGTTACTCATTCTCAATAAACAGAAAATAGTACACAGTTGCGAAAGTCCAGACATAAGGAGGCCAAAGGTTTTTGAGGTGTGTTTCAGGACAGTCATCAGAAACTTTTGCATCATGACCATTGAATTATTCCCTTAGGTGTGTTTATGGAAGACAAATAGCATAGCGACAGTAACTTCCTACGTGGAGATCCCCTGGTCTGAATGCCTCTCAAAAATGTTGTTTTTAAAATGGTAAAAAAGTTCATTGAGGAAATGAGAAGAAATTACTGATTTCATACCAAAAAATGATTTTATGTGATGATGCAATGTGTTTGTAAAATCTACATTAAACATTTTTCTCTAAGTTAACAGTAAAAAAAATCTCACCTACAACCAAACAGTTTCAGAACAGAAAAGCACAATTTCAAAATTTATTTCTAAATGAAAAGTTTCAGGAGCTGTTTATATTTATTAAACATTGCTTTAAATAAACACAATTAACAGCTTATTTACTTTGTTAAAAATACATTTTTAATGCAGAAGTTTTTGATTGACAGCTCAGTGTGTTTTTTTAAAGGTTTATTCTTACTGTGATAATGACATTCATTCTTCATATACAAAAGTTTGAACTCTTTCAACAGCAACAAGTTGAATATGTGGATTGAATAAATAGATATTAGATTTAATCACATTTAAACTAAATGTGATGCTGAGATAACCTTCAACCAGGCAAAGCAGTTAACTCTCTGTTACTGACAATATCTGGAAAAATAAAGTTCAGACACAATAATGAAGTTACTCAAGTGATTTCTGGAAATTCTGGGCAAATAAAGCAAAATCTGAATTCAATACCCACACAAGATCTATTTTCTGTCTCTACCTAATGTTAATGTTGATTGTATGATTTTATAAACTGTAACCAAAGACCTGACTTTAAACTTTTTCTTTGATACACTGGTTCATCCCTTGAGTTTAGCTGTTTATGTCTGAAAAGGTCATTATGTCATAATTAGCTGACTTGAATAATGAATAAATTAAACAAAAGAGCATTTCTTTAAAAACAGCCAGGTACGAAGAGTGAAACTGAAAGCGTGAAAAACAGACAAAGTCCAAAGAAAAAGGTTTGAAACGAGGCTGTTAATTCGGACTTCTTGTGAGCTAAGGGGACCGGTTCTGCTCAGGTCCTGTTGAAATGTGGGAGAACTACAGAAGGCCTACTGATTTTTAACTTATCTTTATTTAAACGACCTCAGGTTTTACCAGGTTAAGTTTATTAAAACAAGGTGAGAGTTTAGTGGTGAGGCTCACCTTTGCTTTAGACACGTCGTCTCTGTTGCCTCGGAGCTGAAGCCATATCTGCCGAGATGTTCTGCTGCCGTGCGCCTGTCCTGTGTGGTCCAACAGACCGATTATAGTGAACGTCACTTTAAAAACCTGTTCCACTCGAGGTTTGGCACATTTCAGCTCCTCTTCTTTGTCCTCCAGAACCGCAAACTCATCCACGGTGAGGGCCTCTACTGACTGCCTCCCGGCCGCCGTGTGGAGCCTGCTGGTCGGCTGCTCCGGGCACGTTAGCTCGGTGACTCGTCGCATTCCGAGGAGGGGCCGCGTTGTTGACATTCCGCTTCTCGCTGTGAATGTCGCTTCAGACAACGACACCTCAGAATTCAAACCTCTCAGCGCTGCTGGAAGATTTTTGTTGTTTCCATGGTCTCTGTTAGCGTTTAGTACGAAGCAGCGACGCGACGTTAACAACCTGTAACGACATGAATCCAGCCGCAGCTAATGTTAACAACTCGGAAGCTCAGTGTGACGCATCCGGAAAGTCCCAGAGAAGCATCATCAACACACGACAGCCAGTCAAGTGTCCGATGATTATCACCCGGGAGTTGAGAAAATAACAACTGCACACAAAGTGACCTACTTTATTACGACATCTATAAGGGGGACCACTATCCTGTGAGATGTGATGGTCCGTTCTGCGTTAAATCCAACGATTTCAGCTGCTTTTTACTTAGCAAAACGAAAAACAAGTCGAACCAGCCAGATATCGCGCCGCAGCAGAGATGATCTCGTTTGCCCCCTGGTGGTTGTCAGACGTCACTGCAGGGACAAAGCTCAGACCGGTTCGCCCAGTTCTACTGAAGACGGACGGTACCACTGCATCAAACTGCAAATGTTACTTTAATAGTATGTCCCTGGCTTTTAACCACACCTAGTTAATTCATCGACTTAAATCAAAACTTGTCATGCACAGGATCTCAAAAACAAATCAGTTTCCAAAATACAAACCACGGGTTGTACAATATGCTCAGTGGAAGGATGCAGCAATAATCGGTGGGAAATTCCCCGAATGGTGTCATATTTATGTTTTATTACCAGGTAATCTTTTTTTAAACTGCCCAAAGTTCTGCATTTAAAAAAAAATGTCATCACAACTTTTTAATGTGGGTCTCAGACTCAGACTCTCAGACTCAGTGCTGGACCAGAAAATTGTGTAAACCGGGGAAGAAGCGGTTTTAGAGTCGCCGCAAACGGGTCCGTTTGCGCACAATGCAGTTTTGATCAGAATGTTCTATCTGTACCAATCTGGGTATCAGCCTTCTATAATGTTGTTTAATGCTACGTGTTGCATTATATAAACTTTAACAGAAAATTATATTTAATCCAAATCCACTTGTTCCCTTTAACTAGATTTGAAAAGATAATCTCACTTGATAAAATTTACTTTTCAGAAAGTATGATGAGTAAAATGAATAAAAAGTTTATACTGTAATATTTTCCTTAAACTGATGAAGCATTTGTGGACCTTTGCATGATTTCTGACATTAAAACATTAAGTAATTCTTCACTCTGTAACTTGTTTGTTTGAATTTTTCTTAAAAACCTGTATATACTGGATCTGTTTAGTTATTTGGAACTACAGATAGGTTCTGGGGTCTCAGATAAAGAATCATGCAAAAATAACACGCTGGTACTCTTAAAGAATAAAAATGGGCTTGTCTACGACTTGAACCTGGAACCTCTTGCAACAAAAGCGAGAATCATACCCCTAGACCAACAAGCCACATATGTCTTTGAAATGTTGACATCTATAATTGTATCCTAGACAGTAGTGAAACATCAGCATTACATGTCTATGTGGCAGGTTTTAAAAATGATTTATGTCCAACAGCTCCCTCTGCTGTTGAAGCTTAAGACATGTACGGCTCGTTGGTCTAGAGAAGTATGATTCTCGCTTCGGGTGTGAGAGGTCCCGGGTTCAATTCCCGGACGAGCCCTCTCTTAAATGTGCTTGTGTACTCAAAATATCCGAAATACACACAGATTGTTTTTATGACGTGTCAGAAATGTTTGAACCTTTGCACCATTTCTGACATTAAATTTGTGTAAATTCTCAGTCGTCCAGAATTTGTCAACCCAAAAAAGGTCAACTGGACTTCTTCTTATGCCTCTTAAAAATGTTTCACCTTCATCCAAAATGATTTTTCAGTTCTAATGATGTTTTTTTTTTTTTTTTTAAGGTTTATGGCTTCCTGAATTCCTCCTTAATAATATTTTCCTTAAACTGATGAAGCATTTGTGGACCTTTGCATGATTAATGACATTAAAACATGAAGAAATTCTTCATTCTGTAACTTGTTTGTTTAGTTATTTGGAACTACAGAGAGGTTCTGGGGTCTCAGATAAAGAACCATGCACAAATAACACGCTGGTACTCTTAAATGATGAGAAAAGGGCTCGTCCAGGATTTGAACCTGGGACCTCTTGCACCCAAAAAGAGAATCATACTCCTAGACAAACAAGCCACAGATATCTTGAAGTTTTGACATCTGTAATTGTGTCCTAGACAGTAGCGAAACATCTGTCTCAGATGTCCATGTGGCAGGTTTTAAAAGTCATTCTTGTCCAACAGCTCCCTCTGCTGTTGAAGCTGAAGACACAAACTGCTCGTTGGTCCAGTGGTATCCAGATCCAGGCCTTCAGGGCCTGCAACGCTAAAAAGACACGTGAAACATGTAGCAGCAACTGCCTTAAATAAACATATAAATTGTATAAATCTAAATTACCCATGAGGTGTCCATCGTCACAAAGTTGGCTCGCATGCATGGATGAGAGCAGATTCACCTCGAGTGTTAATAAAATCTAAGTGAATTATTTTCTCTGCAAGAGTACATCATGTTATTCAAAAATATATATATTCATTTTCTGTTGTGAGACAACATTCAGGTGTTTATACAAGGTGAAAGTTGTCTTACAAAAGAAAATGAAAAAGGTTTCATACTGCCACTAGATGGAAGTGGAGACCGTCTTATTGCTCCGAGCTTCTGCGCTCCCAGGTGACAGGGTGTAATATCGACTAAAAAATGCCTCAAATCAATATTTTTCATTATTTTAGGTCCACATACGCAGAGCAAAGGAATACTGTCTTTATTAAAGTTCACTGTGTTATTTTATGTTTGTGTGTCCTGAGAAACAAACAGGTGGAAAAAATATATTAGTGTTATTGTTACTCCTTGATTGTGCAACAGTTTTTTTTTACCATTCTTATCAGTAAGAGAGTTAGAATATACTACACAAGAATCATGTGATGTATTTGCATGTAATATGTTGTGTTTCTGTTGAAATCAGAAACCTCTAAATAGCAAAATAAAAGGAACATTTCTACATATCAGAGCGCCAGCAGGGGGCGCTGCAGTACGGTTAGATGTTCTGTAGGTCAGGTGTGTGTTTGTACCTGAACAGCTGTGATGGCCACATGTGAGGTGAAAGGAAGGCTGACCTGCGACACATGCTTCTCTTTAGTTCCATATGACTTCATGTGTGATACAGAGTAGAAAGAAGAGAGTCAGACAGACCACAACATCATGGATATCACTTTGTTAACAGCTTTTTTCCAATTGAGAACCCAGCAGAATCCACACAGCTGAATTTTACAGTGACTATCCCGAGGAAGATGCAAGCAAATGCCAGTGAGGCAGAATTAAAGCTGAGATCTTTAATTACTTAAATGTGATTGCACTTCAATGTGAATCAAAAAGCAAATACCACTCAAGAGACGGAGATTAAAGCGAGCCCAGAGGGTTGCTTATGAATAAAAACGCAGCAGCCTCAGTGCTCATCACCACTAGATGTGGCTGTGTTTCAGTTCCCGCCTCTGTCATATCTCAGATGTCCGCTGCTTTTCCAGTTCTGTTTTTGAGCCCCATTAATTCTCTGATTTGCATTCGATTACTTTAGTGCTGAGACAGGTATTTTATATTTGGGCTTGTTTTTAATGAATGATGAATCAGATCAAAATGAGATTTAA
The DNA here is from genome assembly GCA_006937955.1 of Pachypanchax playfairii. Classification (NCBI taxonomy): domain Eukaryota; kingdom Metazoa; phylum Chordata; class Actinopteri; order Cyprinodontiformes; family Aplocheilidae; genus Pachypanchax; species Pachypanchax playfairii. The sequence continues at coordinate 1,666,416 of SSNP01000005.1, read as the reverse complement.
TGTTTATGCATAAATACATAACATAAATACCGTTTTTTATTATTGGACACAAAACATAAAGAAAACATTAAACACAACAAGATAACCGAAGAAATGAACAGAATATCACTTTGAGACTATTTCAGAGTTAATTATTAAGAACAACAGGTCACTTAAATCTGTCCTTTTCACCAAAAAAAAAATGTTCTACAGAAATTCGAGTAAAATAATGTCAAACTGAGGGTGATAGTTCATTTACTGTTTTGTCTTTTATCAAGTCTGACAAGTGTTTGTCAGGTTCCTTAAGAGCTTTCACAAAGTGTGATTTATTTAAGCTGCACTGCATGTCTTTAAAGATAAACTCTGGTAAAAAAATCCCACCATTAGAAAATATTCACATGTATAATCTCTGCTTCAGAGACACAAGTTGGTTAAAAAAATAAACCTGCTCCATCCATCCATCCATCCATCCATCCATCCATCCATCCATCCATCCATCCATCCATCCATCCATCCATCCATCCATCCATCCATCCATCCATCCATCCATCCATCCATCCATCCATCCATCCATTCATTTTATATACCTGCTTGCTTCCATGCAGGGTGATGCAGGGATGTTTCTTATCCCCGTTGATCACTGAGCGAGAGTCAAAAGTCAAGTCAAAACTTCTTTTGTTTCTATATTTTACTGTATTATTAACTGCAAATCATAATCAGGAAAGGTGCTAATCAGTACTTCCCCCAGTATTTTAAATTATTTCATGTTTTTACACCATTTCAAATAAGAAATTACAATTTTGTATTTTCATGCATAATTAGACCAACAAGTCGAACACAGTGGTACTACAGGTTCATTTAAATGCTGTATCAACCAGTAAACCCAGCAGCTATTGAAGTTAGCTTCTGATTCTTGATGTTAGAAGAATCAAAGGCAGAATTTCTTCATTTATAAACCATCCTGAGATCTGCAGGTGAAGTGGATGAATTTGAAAAGAAACAAGATGAATATGCATAATATGTGAAGAAAGGAGAAACAGAGGAAAAAGTGCTACGTAGGACTGCTGAGTGTGGTTTGTAGGCCTCATGGTGGGAGAATCGAAGATAACACTTACAGCACACACACTCAACCACACCCGCCCACTTAACAAATTTATTTATGTACCGCTAAGCTCCTGCCTCCCACCTCCTCCAATCATGCTGACTTCTCCATACCTCCCTCTTTCTCCCCCTTTTTTCTCCTCCTCCCTCCATCATCCCTCTTACTCTTGCAGGTCATGGGAGATATCGAAGAGATAAATATCGCAGGCAATAAAAGGCCTGCATCATGAATAATAAAACAGCCGTAATCCCGACCAATGATTTATACATCTGATGGCCGCACTTACACACACAAGTTCAGGCGGGGAGTCGCACTTCCATTGCCATTAAATTGAGATGAATGGTGATGCAGAATGTGGGACTTGTGGTGGACACACACCCAAACAGTCACCCCCACCACACAGACACAGACAAACACCCACCCACATGTGCTAAAGATGAACACAAGAAATCCATGCTGGAAATATGGATCTGTGGAAAAACACACTCATACTGGTTCAGTAGAGGATGAGAAGTGTGTAAATTTACCAGCCTTCTTCTGTTCTCACTCACAGTCAGACTGATGGAGACCTCATGAGAAAATAAATAATCATTAACAGTGAGCATGTCTCTCGTTGCTCTGTGTAGCACAAATGGTGCATTCAGTATGAGTTTAGTAAAACTGTCCAATGAAGAGGTAGAAGTTTTATGGCCTTGCTATATTGCCTGAGAGAGCCCTGCAGCTAAGAAAGCTCATGCAAATACACAAAATATGAACAAATTAAGAAAACATTTTATCAATTTTACAACTCAAGAACTGCAGACACAATGAATGCAAATCAACAACCACAATACAAAACACAAAAATAAATGCACAAGATAAATTCCAACATTAAGTATGAAATATTTTATAGCCTATAACATCTAAAAGTCTAACATCTTCTTCTGTTGTTTAAAAGTGATGCTACCCTGTTTGCAGGCGCTGCCATGTTGTATTTTTGGAATCAGAGTCTCAGTCCAGGAGATTTGGAGCTGAAAGTCTTATCCAACCAAAGTGTTTATCAGCATCAAAGGACTAATTACAACAAAATCTATTTGAAAAAATAAATATTTGAACATACAGCAGTAAGGTGAAATTATGTGAATCAACACATAGAAAAATGACCTTAGGCAAATTTTCATTGTTTAGTCAGTAAAATGTCTTGTTTGTTCTGATGGAGGAGGCGGAGCTTGTAATGGAACCAGCTACCAGAGCTGTGCTGGGCTGAATGTCAAAAGAAACTACTCAGAAATATAATTTATTTGGCTGATTGGGTTGTTTCTTTGTACTTTTTTTTCTGATATTTGCAATAAAAATGACATTATCAGGAAAACAACACAACTGCATCAAAAGAAAAGTTTAAAGAAAACAACATCGTGATAAAGCACGTCAATGTGTTGGACACATAAAACACACACTACATACCCTGAAATGTATTACTTTATAAGTTAGTGGCAAAAAATAAATAAAAACTTAAAAACTCTAGAAGTTTGTTGTGAAAATTCACTGTGTTTATTACTTTTATTATTTTAAATTCATTTGACAGTAATTTTTTAGTAAGATGCTTTTTTCTATTCTGGTAATTAATATGAATTCTCTGGTGTTTGATATTTAGATATGAACACCTCTCATCATATTCTGATCCAGTCTCAACTTTCATATTGAGATATTTTAATTTATCAAGACTTTCCTTCATCCTGGAACATCATCACCTTTTTCTCTCTTTTTCGTGGGAATATAAGGAAATAATTCACTGGAGGATGCTGTTGGATCATGTTTCTATTGTGATATTCAGTTTTTATTGTTTATTTGTTAATATTTGTTTCAGCACTACTGCAACATTTTGGTGTAAGAATCCAGATTTGTTTAAGGGGATTTTTAAAAACTTTTTTCAGTTTGTTCAGGAAGAAGAACTCCGTCATTTTGTGAATATAGTTACAGTCAGATGGTTTCAGAAAAGGAAATATGAAACTCTTCATGGCAGGACGGGGACTCCTCACGTTCCAGCTCTTAAAACAGAAACATTTTTGCTGCAGTTTTATTAAACGTTGAACATTTCCAGCATGTTTTTATGACACTTTAATGTTGCAGTGTTTTTGTTTTTGATGCAAAAATAGACCAATAAAGAAATTTTGCCTTCAGTTCTCTGTAATGTAAAACAAACGGATTGTATCTCACATTAGGGTGAATGAGATCATTTCTTAAGCTGTGTAGAAAATGACAGCCTCCTTTCATATTCGCCCACTCATGGCCCTTATTCTGCTGGCTCGCCTTTCCCTCTGTTTCCACCTCCTATTCCTCATCTTGTCTTTAAACCTGGGAAACAACAGGAGAAGAAAAGAGGAACTAGGTTGAAGGGTAGAATAAATACTGAGAGATTACTGATTTGAACTGCGAGACAAGATTTTCATATCTACCATCATGTGAATGCTACATGCAGGTAAAAGGTTTTAATGTTTTGTGTTTTCTGATGGCCAGCAGCTGGAGGCACTTTTACACCTCAGTTCAACTCTTCTATCACTCCTCCCTGTGTTTTCTCCCTTCATCCTCTCCTCCTCTTCCTCCTTCCCTCCCACTGACAATCCTTTGCAGACATGCCTGTTTGGTGCTGCAGCCCATTTAGGCTCCTCTTCTGCAGCCGCCAAGTAATTGGAGCTGTAGCTGGGACCAGCACATGGGACAAGGGGGGTCGTAAGTATGTCTGTGTGTGTCTGTCAGTTGCCAAACGAAGACAAAGAAAAAAGGAGGCTGGGAAAAGAAAAGCAGAGATGACGGCAGTGACGCACTACATGTCGAGGCTACAACTAATGCAACAGGATTCAAAAGAAAGATGTGAAGAGATGAAGAAGGCAGTGCGTATGTTTCCAATAAAAAAACAAGGATGAGGCTGATGATAGATGTAAAAATGAGACACATAAATCCCCCAGCTTGTTTAATGCTAATCTGAATGAGAGATGGACAAGAGTTTGGAGGATACTGATGTGGTGAAACAATCAAATGAAATAAACATGGAAACTGTTTGACGTTCACCTCAATCTCACGTTACATCACATCATCTTTTAAAAATGTATAATCTGCTTTTGAAGACACTAACATGGATTTATCCTTTTCTGTTGATGAAGAGTTTAAATTTTATTCTCTTTAATCTCCATGTTTGTATTTATTATTGTTGCTGCCATTAACTTTAACTCTGTTTCTCTTTCCATAGAAAAGATGAGCAGCTCAAATCAGATCCATCTGTGTTTGTCTGGATCTCTTCCTGTCCTCTCAGACGCCATTGGGTCCAGGAAGAACTCATCCTGGTTCTGGTTCTCCAGTTTGTGCTGCTCAGGATGGAGGATTATGTTGAAATGAAGTTTCTGCTGGTTCTTTAAACAGAAACTTTTTTCCTAATTCATGTTTTATAATCAATTGAATTTGATCATATTATGTTGTTTGTGTACATTAAACATTGAGTTTGAAACTTGTTGCTTGTTGATGTGAAATGGAGGTGAAAGACATTTTAACAGCATGTGTCACACGTTGATTTGTTATTTAAAGACCCAGTTTCCTTCTTACTGAATCAAACAGAAAAAAATCATTGGATTTTGTCTCATTGATAAATATATTGTTCATGTTGGTTTAGTTGATTTGCACTTAAATTTCATCCAAATGAAGGTGAATGTGATGCTGCTTTTTAAAAGGATATTATTATCATCTAGTACAGTGTTTAAATTCAAATGTGGAACAAAGAAAATCATCAAAACAAAAGAACGACCATCAGATATGAGGATGGTGAGAACTCATCCAAATCCATTCCTCTCTGTTTCATCATCGTCTTATTTTCCTTTTAACACCCCCCCCCCCACACACACACACACCTTTTTACCTCCTCCCTCATCTTCTTCCTGATCTGTCCATTTTTCTTTCCATCTCAGTGGGAAAAATCAGCATCTGAAGCTCATTAAGTAAAAACCCACAGAGCTTTGTGGTGCATGTTTGTGTGTTCTGTCTGTTTTCTCCTCAGAATAAAGAATTTATGGCACGTAACTCTGAATTTGTGGCCTCCATGAGGCATAAAAACAAATCAACAAAATATATGATCGATAAAAAATTAGGCAGGTTTCTTTTTTTGGTAAAATGTGAACAGTTATTATGTTTAAAAAGTCTTTTTCAAAGATGTGTTAATTATGATATTAGCATATATTTATCATAAGATGATGTAGTGTTTCGAACATTCCAGATGTTTGTGTGTGTGTAACAGCTGCTGTTTTTACCTGCTGCATGAGGACAATCTAGTAACAGACACTTTTAACCACAAACTCTTTTCTCAATAAAGGTCTAAACTGTTAAAATAAACAGTTTAAACCTGGATTAGAAACAGACATTACCTGGAAGATGTGCAACATAATATCCTAAAAACTAACAGTGTTTGGGCTTGTTTCAGTGATCAGCACTTGATTTGCATGTTTTAGTGAAGAAACTTTATTTGGATGTATATTTTTTAGCTTTATTATGGATTTTATAAATATTTATAAATGTTGTGATGACTGTGAGAGACTAAGAAATGGCACTTTAATTTTTAACATAACTTTGGTAAAAAATGTAAGACTTCCTTCACTTTGAAGCAAATATTCTGTGTTTAATGTGGAATCTGCTGCTGGACTTTGTAAGTCTCTGTAGCTGAAATAGAACCAGGCAGGAGACTCATGCAGCATCTGTCCACTCACATCTTTTTCCATTTACCTTTTGTTTTACATTTGAGGGTCTCACTGTTTATTTATTAATGTCCTGTAGATGTGTGTGTGTGTTGGTTGTGTATGTGTGTGTAACAGTGGGACATGGAGGCGAAGAGGAAGCAGGTGAGGAGCTAAGCTGACAAAGATGGACCACTTCACTTACCTGAGACGGCGGCTCCTCTGTTAATGATGTTATGAACATCCGTCGGGCTCGTCACGTGCACGGTGATGCACCATAAACACAAGCAGCACAGGCTCACCAACACAGCAGATGGTAAACAAATAAATAAGTGTGTGGACATATGGCACTGAGATTATGGTTTGTTATTAATAACTTAAAGTGACAAGGAGCGTTCCATGTTAAAAAGCAAATCTGCACTGGAATTACACTTACCAACTCTCAAACAATCATATCTGCAGCTGCTTGTTGTGCATATATAAGACAGCAAACTGCAGCCTTGACACTTTGTATGCTAATGTGTTTGCAGGATGCACTGGAACAATCTAGAACACAGATTAACTCACTGATTGTTTTCGACAGAAGTCAGTGTACAAAATGCTGTAATAATACGACCCTTATTTCTTTAATTTTTCCTTCCAAACAGCCAGATTTTCCTGTAATCTGTCAAAGTGGCCTTGAACAAAAACTCTCCAAGATGTTTTGAAAGTTTTTCAGAGTTTTTTTTTTGACTCAGTTTCAGTCCAGTCCTCCAACATTTGATGCCTCACATAATGGAATTCAGGAATAATGTAAATATTTATCTACTTACCGAAGTTCTACTTGGTGTTTGCTGCTTAAATTTTGATTTACTTTACAGCAAAACTGAATTTTCACCAGTCAGAGATTCATCTGCCAAGTTAGGAATCAGTTTGGTTTATTAAAGGAGTTTCTGAAAATCACAATATATTATAATTTATTACTCAAATAGGATAATTGAATACAAACAATAAATCTTCCCAAACTGGAGAATAATTTCAGTTGTTGATGCTTGGTAACTTTTCATACAATGTCCTGTTAATCTGCTTCATCCTGTGAAAAACAATCTGATAAAAGATTTTTCTAAAAATAATAGAGGATTGGACTAAACAATGTGCATCTTTACTGCATGTGACCTATTTGAACCTTAAAGCCTTGATTATGTGCACTCCTACTGCTAATTTACACTTTATATTCCTGTTTTTGCAGTTTTATCTGTATTTTGGAGACTCCGTCCTCAGTACTATAAGCTGTAAAAAGGGTTCAGATTTATCTACATTAAGTTTAAAAGCATCTCAGAATATGATGTTAATCTGTTCTCATTTATATTTCCTGTCAGTAACACATGAATAAAAAAGGTTCATGGGATTTGACAGATGTTAATTTTTTGCACCTTTGCTGATTTTGCTTGACTATATTTTTAACCTTACTTACAGAGAAAAGAGAAAAATGACAAAACACAGCATTTTATAGGAGGTCAGTGAGTGTTTCTTGGGATCACCCCCCTCTGGATTCCCAGTCTTGCTCCTGCCAAGTGAGGATAACATTTTAAAGTCCTTCAGGACTATAATCGTAACATTTCCTGTGGCGAGAAGACGACCTCTGGACCCTAGATGCTGCAGTATGTCCTGTATTATTATTCTGAATATCCGTCTTTTCTTGGTTTACAGTTTCAGCTCAGCATTTTATTCCTCGCCCTTCGCCTGCTTTGATCTGCTTCCATCCACATCTCTTTTTATCCCACTCAATATGCTTCCATTCAGGTCCTGTTTGCTTTACAATTTTCTTCATCTTACCTTCACCCCCTGTATCTCCCACCTCTACATATCTTTCAATCGTTCTCATCTCCACACAAAACCATCAATGGTTTTAGGTTTTTAGACCCCTCCTTCTCCGTCCTGCGTCTTCTTCCTTTATAACCCTGGTGAATTTCAGATTTTCAAAGTCAAACAGCTGTTGCATCTAAATTGAAGAAAACCAGAAAAAAAAAAAATGAAAAAACAAGGACTGATAAGAGCAGGAGGGTATTACAAACAAGATATCAGATAGAGAACCTGCCTTTCTGGAGACCAGGTGCTGAAACACGGAGGTACTTTAATTGTGTGGAGAGCAGCGATGAGAGGGGAACTGGAGCTGGATTTGTGTATTTTTGTGTGCTTGCTTGCTTGTGTGTGCGTGCGTACTTTGCAGAGGCAGCAGCAGCTGATAATTGGAGAGGCACACATGGATGCCGGTCACCTTCCAACCCTGACCCTCCGCCCTTCAAACCAACACAATTCGCTCTGGATGCAGACTGTATGTGTGTATGTGGTGAACTCTTTTTGTCCAGTTAGTCAGGAGGGAAACTGCAGTCCACTGTGTGTCCATCTCCAGCAAGTGTGTGTGTGTGTTTCCGACTGTCCATCTTTTCTGTCTGTGAGATGCTGCTGACAGCAGAAGGTCATTCAGCTGTGCTATAAAAGATTCAGGACTGACAGATGACCTCAAACAACCAAAAAAATATATATTTTTTTAGTCTCTACTTCTTTGGAGACTTTTTTTTTAGATTTAACCTTTTCTTTTGTAAAGAAAACATCAAAAATTCTCTTTTACTGCTGCACCCAGTGTAGGGCAAACCATCAGTGCAGTAAAAATACAAAAAGGTTAGTTGCATTATGAACAACCCAAATTTGAAGCTGGTTTCAAATATAATTTTTTTGTCACTGTTGGGCCAAAAGTTCATAACTCTATTTTTAAAATAAATTTAGCACTTTTTTAAAATAAATCAACTCTGTTGAAAAGTATCAAAAACAGCTTGTTGTGACCACATAGTTTATTAAAGTATCTGTGGATATCATGAGACTCAGGGTGACACTTGCATTATCTTATTTATTTGTTACAGCACAGACTTGCAGACTTTATTCTATAAGTAAATAAAAGGTATTTAAATCATGTGCATGTGCTTGACACCTCAGTAGCTCTTCTGTTTTTTACTGTCAGCAATAAAAAAAGTCCAAGTTCTTCTTGTTTTAAAAAAGAACAGCATGTAAGTTTCGTCTGCAGTCACCCATTTGTTAATCCTTATTGCTTTAATTTTTCCTCAGGGAAACTTGTATTTTGTGTGGGATTTTTCTCTAGTGTGCTGCTTAACTCTGATAGATTTTACTGTTAGCTGGAAACTGGGAAAATTTCTAAATTAGAACTGTTTAATTAAATGAGTAGTATTAAATGTAGCTCCATTGCCGCCACAAGAAAATATATAAACATTCTCAAGTTTAAATGTCTTCTATACTGTAAAGGTTTTGGCATGTTGCATTGTCATGTTTTACAGCAGTCACTTTGCAGAATGCCTGAAAGTGGGTCTACAACAGTGACTGGGAACAGGGTCAGCTGCTCTGGCAATAATCTTTAACAAAGACTTTGATCGAGACCCTGATCAGAACACTGTTGCAGCCAGAATGTCCTGAGTTCAAAACCCAGATGGGACCTTTCTGCTAGAGTTTATATGTTCCCATGTTGTGGTTTTTCTCTGGGGACTCTGGTTTCCTCCCACAGACCAAAAACATGCATGTTAGGTTAATTATAGGAGCTCTAAATTGGCCCGAGTGAGTGTGTGAGTTGTCTCTGTGTGGCCCTGTGATGGACCGGTGACCTGTTCAGGCCGTATCCCCGCCTCTCATCCGATAAGCCCTGGAGACAAGCACCAGTCCTCCAGGACGTGCAGGTAAAGAAAACAGATGGATGTAACAAGACCTCGATCAGATACTTGAGATCAGCTCAGGAGTTCCTTGATAAAAATTAAATATGGCTTGTAACCCTAAACCTAGTTCAACAAAAATTCTCTGATACAAACAAATATTTGGAAGAATTCAATCTATTTATTTTAGTATCTTTTAGGTACAATACAATAGAACAATAGTGACTCCAGAGCTAAAAACTTTTAATTATTGCATCATTTTTATTAATTGATTTTAATTACTGAGCAAATAAAAACTTGGTGAAAGTTTGTTGTTCTATTTTTGATGTGTGTTAATTTTGTGTCTTTTTAAGCTGTTGTGGTTCTCTGCATTGTGTGCCACCCTCCACAGAGACATCTGCAAAGTAGAAACAAGGTTTTATTAGAGTTGAGTCATATAGGAAGAATGTTATCTACATCTATCACTTCTATGAATCCAGACTACAAGCTCTCCAGAGAAAGTGTTTTTAAACAATTTCTTCTGTGCTTTAAGGATTTCATCTCTATTTTCTCTGTTTCCCTGCTTGTGTGTCTTTAATCCTATACTAACTGCCCTGAGCTTTAACCTTATTACCCCAAACACCCAGGGGACATGTAATGAAGCACTTCCCGCATTCAAGAGGTCAATTTGCTCTCTTTTCTTTATGAAGTCTAAAGTCTTGTTCATCCCATCGGTATTCCTGCTTGTCTGATCTTCTTCCACTCAATCTTTGCCTTAATTAGTCTGTTGTGTGAAAGTATTACAGACTAATACAGACAATTCGTGCTGATTCACTGAGTCTAGGTTTGATCTATTAGTTGCAATGTTCCCTCTTTAGAAATTAAAAAAATCCTCTGGATGCTTTGACTGCCCGAGTGCCGACAGAATGCTGTTCTGATTTTATGCCTCTGAAATATGAAAATGAAGCGTTACCAATTACAGATGACACACACCGGGCATCGCAGGCATCGAGCTGTCATCACATTCAATCCATCTGTCAAGAAATCAAAACAGATCAAACACAGAAAAACAGAAAAAAAAATCACTCAAGAAACAATTCCTCCCTCTGCAGCCTTCTACTGAATCATAATTGCTTTCAGTTTCATCACAATGATTCTTTTCATGGAGTATCTGATCAGTAGGTGATTAGTAATTCATATATGTTTGAGAAAGATTGTTTCAGAATAAAACACAATCATTATTTTGACTGAGTGACAGATGTGTCCCGCAAAAAACTCCTAAATTTTAGCAATTTTTCTTTTTTTTCTAATCTATATTTATAAACATTTAATCCATAATAATTGGAAACATTTTCAATGGCATCTTTTTCTTCTCATTAAATATTTTCATTGCTTTTTGTCTCTGAGTCGGTCAGTCTTGATGATTATCAGACTAATTAATGATCCACTTCAGGTAAACTCTAAACCTTCTAACCTGAGCTGTGCGTCAACATCTGCTTCTGAAGCTGAAAAGTGTCATGAAACGTAAACACTCTGGTCACTGGAACTTTTCATCTGAAATTCTTAAATACACACAAAAAATACAAATGTTATGATACTTTTCTAAATTATTACTATTATATCAATTTATAATTACTTTCATTTATTTTGTTTACCACATTGAAGTGTAATTTAGTGTCACATCTTTTAATATTTAATTCTGTAGAAATGACTTAATTTATTATTTGACTAATTCTTAGTTTATAGAAATCTTAAAAGCAAGAATTCTTCAATACTCACCCTTAAATCTACAACCTCAATTACCCCCCAAAATTGGGACTACATCTAACTTGAAAACAAAAACAGAATGCAATAATTTGTAAGTCTCATACTGTAAACTCACATTTTATTCCCAGTAGAACATAGGCCACATATCAGATGCTGAAACTGAAATATTTTGCCTTTTCATAGAAAATATTTAAAATTTTCCTCCACAGTTTATACATTTCATCTTTTATTTTTTGAATTTAGGTTGAATTTTATATTCACTTTAAAGTTTTTATCTTGAATAGAGAAAAAATCAAAGACTTTCTTCACTGGCACACCTTTTTGATAATTAGACACACAAATGCTTGTTCCTTCATCTCAAACTGAACTCAAAGGAAGCTCAAGAAGCAGCATGTTGTCCATTTAACAAAAGCTACATGTGCAGGAATTAAAAAGAAGAATTTTATATTAGACCCAACTAGCAAAGTGAAGTGATCATGACAAAAAAGTGTTTTTGGTGAATTCAAATTGCCACAAATGAAAATCCTAATTAGGGGAGTCCAAAGGAGGAATCTCATCAATGGAGTGAAGAAAGTGTTTAAAAAAAACCTGCAAATGAGGTTTTAATGTTTATAATGACTCTCTGGACCCCAAAGAGGAGTTTCCAATTTAAAACACCTGATCTCACAATGTCTGCCGCATTCATCTTTCCTCATTATGTTAAAAAATCATTTAGAGTTCCTGTTTGTTCACATCTTTCTATAATTGCAGTTTGTCCTCAGTGGATGAACAACAGAGGAGAATGTGAGTGCTGCTCCGGGTCAGACTGATATTTAGAGGTTATTTCTGTCATCAATCTAAATGTGTCATGCCAGTACTGTTATCTTCATGTTGTGGCAAAACAAGAACAAAAATTTAAATCATAGCATCAAAAAAAATATACAATAAATATTTACCACATGTGGTAACTGAAATTTTAATTTTCAATATAAATCATGATGTTTTTTGTAAATTTTTTCATTTAGATTAAAATTTTAGGGTAAATTAGACAAATTGTATAATTATTATAATGCAGTTATATTTTTTTTAATGGAAAACAAATCTTATGTTTAAAATGAAACAGAGAGCAAAGCACTGGGTTTCATTGGAATCAGAAAAGGCGTCTTCTGTCTGATGCTCATTCAAGTCCACTGACAACTCCTCATACCACTAAATATGGATTTAGACAAAATTTGAACTTTTGGTAAAAGATAACATTGCTTTTATTGTGGAAGAGCACCAGCAGACTTGGGCACTTTTGTACCTCTGTTTCCATGGAAATGACAAAAATTTGCTAACATAATATAACTTTCATTCCAAGGTCTTATTATGGCTCGGTTGAGTTCTGGTGTACCTCAGGGATCAATGAATGTTCCCAGTTGTTTTCAGTTTACATTCTTCTTCTTTGCTTTTCTCCTCAGAACTCGTCTATTAAGGTCAAACCTTTTCCGAGGAAACACACCTCCAACTGAACCTCAGACCTTGTTCTACACATAAAACCAGCCTTAAAGTTTCCCTCCCCATCAAACCTGTTTAGTAATGTTTGATAATTTTCAGGTATTTGTTTAAGAGAAAACCCACCAAACAGAATTTGACTTGTACTTCTTTGTTCAGCACTTTGTTGGGAAAAACTGCTAAAAAAACATGTAAGTTCTGTTATACAATTCAGGAAGTTCAAGCACTGAATGTATTTTTCCTTCATCCTTGCCTTCAGGAACTTGTCCATCATAAGAGGCCATGGTCTGAATGGACACAATTTCTTCTTTATCAAGTCACTGAAAGCAACAACTTTCAGGAAACAAGAGTGTCGTTGTTAAATTTAGTCTGAAATGCTCTTAACATTGAAAAAAATGACTTTGCATATTGATCCCTCATATCATTCCTTTATGGACGAGCTGAGCTTTGAGCTGTTTAGTCAGATAAACTTCTCAGGTAGTCTTTGTGGTCTCTGAACATAAATCCCAGAGGTGGGTGGCAGGCTGAGAGGCAATGAGTAGAAGAGTAGTTGTCTTGCATTCCTCTCATCTGTTTTTAATAATAACTCTTCATCCTCAGAGATTCAATGCTCCAATAATTTCATCTTCTTCTCTACCTTCCTTCACTTTTCTATTCATTACTCTACTGATGCAGTACTGTGACTTTATATATAATACTGAGAATACATAACAGCCATTATTCCAGCTGCTGTATGTGAACTATTGTTTATGATGAAAATATTAAATTCAATTATTTATGATGAAACAGTTTCCTTGAAATAAATACATATCTGAAAATACACAAAATGTCACAGACAGATTTCTTCTTTCTACAAATGAACCTCTTTCAGCAGAGATTTCAATGTAAAACGTGAAATATTGAGCTGTTATAAAGTGTGTGAACTTTTAACATTCAAACTATACTCAATTCATTTGAGTGCCATCGGGCCATTTCTTAGCTTTTCTGAAAAAATGATTAAAATCCATCAGAAACTGTTTGAGTTATATTGCAAACAAACAAATAAACACTGACAAAAACACAACATCGTGAGGTAACAAACAAAAACAAGGGTCAAAGCAAGGGAAAGAATACTTTGAGACTTGTGAGCTGGCAGTGACTTCGGACTCCTAAATATAAGCTGCTGAGAGCAGAAAATACGAGGTTTCACATGAACCCAAACCCAGTAAAAAAATGATCATCTGATGACAACCACCCGTTTCTGAACAGATACTGAGTGATAGTTTAAAACACGCATTTAGAAAACCAGGTTGAGTTCAGGAGAATTAGAGATTTAAAAAATATTTTGAAGTTAGTTGTGAACATGTAACATGCACAGCGCCACCTATGGGTGCAGTTTGTTTTCATCCCTACAGTAAAACCTTTTTCAGGGAGATGTCATGAAGATTCTGGTTTTCTCAAAGTGAGAGTTTTGGATTCTAAACGAGTGAAAATAAAGCAGAACCTTCACTGTTTGGAACCATAAATGTAAAGCGATGAAGACCAATGAGCTTCAGTTTGAGTACAGTCACAACAGCACGTGGTTCCAGACAAACCTGTGGTTACTTGATGATTCTGTTTGCTTCTCCTGTCCTCTTTGTCACACTCTCCCCCCTCCCAGCATCTCTCCTGCGGTATGAAAACTTTATTGGATGCTGGCAGAGTCCTTGAGGAGAAACACTTTAAATGTCTCTGCAATTATACTTCTAATAATGGCTTCACTCACCTCCACACACACACAGACATGCATGCAGCCGGGGGCTGACAGTGACACAAAGGAAGTAGAAGTTGCTCTGTCAGTCAGTGAAGCTATTAATCTTTGTCACCTGAAGCTGTGTATGTGTATGTGTGCATGTGTGTGTATGTATGTGTGTGTATGTGTGTGTGTGAGACTCGAAGACTCTGGCCAACAGCAAGAGGTTTAGTCAGCATGTCATCCCAGATTTCACATTTTGTTTGTGGACAGGATTCAGCAGAAAACTTACAATTTAAGGTCAAGGGGATGTTGTTGTGTCTCTAAAGCTCCAGTTTTCATATGCAGTAACTCAGCATCTGTATCATCTCAGCTCTGATCCCTGTTTAGTGGGATGTTTATAGCCACAAGGCAACATAATAAGATTAAAAAATACAGAAAGAGAGAACTAAATAAAACAGAATGTGTTGCTGCAGTATCTTTGAAGCAGTTTAATGAAGGTCCAGATTTATTCTAAAACATTAAAACAGCCCCCCCAAACAAAAAAAAAAATTCTAAAAAAAATAAAAACAAAAAAATCCTCTTTGCTGCAAACTGCTACATTTTTACATGTGCATAAAACTGAGACTTTAACAATGGCAGCCCACTAAAGTGCTTATGCACATGACTCGTAGAGAGCTGGTTTCCCAGTTCTACTGCCCTGCATGTTTTTAATGTTTCACCTGTTCACACCTGATTTCAACTGATGGCTGATTAATCAGTTTCTGTTGAACTGCAGCCATTTGAATCAGCTGTGTTCAAACAGAGAAACATCTATAACATGCAGGGAAACAGGTCCTGAGAACTGGAATTAAAAAACACTGATGTAGAGTAAAACATGGAGATGAGAGGACGTCCTGCTCAGTGTTTGAAATTGACACGTTTGACTAAACATCCGAATGCAACCTGGACGATGAAGCTGAAACAAAACAAACACCCTGGCTGTTTGCCGTTAAGCCCCGCCCCCTTTATTCAAATCATGCTTGAAGTTGCCTGAAGATTAAAATATTTCAGCTTTTTTTGTGAGAAAGGACAAAAAAAATCACCTTCAGGTGTTTGTATTCATGTTGATGGTTTTTTTCAGAATGATGATGGAATCACTCAACTCAGCTATAATCTTTGTATTCTGTAACATTTTATCAATATAATAACCTGCTGATAGACGAGATGCAGGACAACACATTTGATGGCTGGATGAAGGGACTAAGAAAATCCTGATTTAAAGCTGTGGCACACATGATCAGGAATACTTTCAGTTTTTTTTCTCCTGATGGAAATAAAGAAAAATGTTTTCTTCCTTGTTTCTGGCTTGTTCTATCTGTCTTTTTTAGTCCTTTTTGAAGATCTGTTTGGGTGTTTCACCTCACGGAGCTTCTCCCAGCCTTAGCTGTTTTTTTCTTCCCATCCTTCTCCATTTCTTTTGCACCTTCCTTCACCACTCTCAGTGGTCGTCTTCTGTCTTTGTTATTTTGATATTTGGATCATCATTACGCTCCATCCATTTCTTCCTCTTCCCCTGACCTTCTGCCACCATCCTCCTTTCCTCCCTCTCTCTTTTCTCCATTTGATGAGGAGAATTCGAGGAAAGAGAGGCGTCGCCCCCTGATGTGAAAGAAGCCAAATGTCTGGGTCATTCTCACACCGAGAGCCCACCACTGTGAGTTTATTATGTGTGTGTGACTGACAGTTTAACAGCAGGAAGCTCGAAAGGGGAGGTTGAAGTGTTTCTGTTAAAACCTCAAATGCATGCACATTTTTATCAACACATAGGCACAACTAAGACAATTACTAAAATGCAGCAGGACAATGGTTTACATGTCTGGTCTGATTAAATAAAATATGAGAAAAAGCACATGGGATTTAAAAAACGGAGTATGCCCTGAGTATTTTTCACTCTTAAAGACAGTTCACATTACTGTGGACGTTGAGTTATAAGGTCTGTTGTCATTGAAGAACCTGAAAGAACTTTGACACGATCATAAATGACTCATTCTGACCCACTCAGTCAGTTATTTGTAGAAATATGCTTTTTATTGTTGAGATACAAAAAATAAAATATATTAATGTCAGTTCAACTTGATTTGTGCTTTTCCTGAGAAAAAGTCTGAAGACGTGAGCTGATGGGAAAAGAGACACGAACACTAATCCAGGAGTTTCAGCATCTTGCTGTCCTTGTGTAATAAAGCCAAAGTGTTGCAGATAGATGTTGCTCTCCACACACCTTGCATCTCTCATATATCTCTGTTAGGCCAGAGGCAGCCATGACTGCAGCACACAAGGCCGATCTCTGAGTGTGTTTACGTGCACTTCATGTGAATCTTCATGAGAATGGATGAGATGAGTGTGTTTGCTGCATTCCAGCTTTAGTGGAATAACTCATAAGAAGTAAACTAGAGAGATTTTGGGCTGTCTTTTTGTGTTAAAGGGGCTTTTTTATATAAATGTTGTTGTTTTGAAGAAGTTTGATTAACTCTCAACAGCTGTTTTTAACTCTTAAACATGTTCACTAGAAAAATAATTTATGTATAATAATTTATGCATTTAGAGTTTATGTTAAATTTATACACAACTGAAAGTTTTTCAGCCTTTTCGGACAGTTTTAAACAGAATAAAGACTGAATTGAATGGGAATTTATGGATGCACTGAAATGAACGAGACTCTGTTAAAATAGAAACAGATTATTCTAAAACTTCTTCAAATCCAATCAGCTTTATTTAAATCACACAACCAGCACTGGACCATAGCCTTGGTCGGCCTTATAGAGAATATGCGGAGTTCTGCCATCCAATGGGAGCTCGGAGACGAACTGCAGCTCCTCCTCAATAAAATAAGTCAACTGAGGTGGTTGAAACATCTGATTAGAATTCCTCCTGGTCGTTACTATCTGGAGGTTTTGTTTTCCACTGGGAGAGGACCTTAGACCAGATCCACAACTGGCTGAAAGAATCAAATAAATGTTGAATGTATTCTTATTTTTGAATGTTTTTTGTTTTCATTGAGTTCTCTCTCCAGGGTTTAGTTTTTATCTTTGCTGTTCATGTTCTGTTCTTTACATAATGTGATTTTGTTTTCCTGTGTATCAGGATATCCTCGGCTCCTCAGTGTACTCTGTGTGCTCTATTAGTCACACCTGATCACCATCCTCCTGATTACTTCCTTTGCCTCTTCCCTCAGCTGTTCCCTCTCAGTAATCACCTCGTCCCACTATAAATACCTCTTGGTCTCTCATGCTCATGTCTACAGTTATTCCCCCTGTGCGTTGGGTCCTTTGTGCTTCTTGTACTTTGTAAAAATAAAAAAAATCTGGCTTTTTTGTACGAAGTTTTATTGCTGCTACATCAGCTTTTTGCTTGTGCATTACTGCATATGTTTTTTCCCCCATTTGACATCATCCTTGAGTATCTGCATCTTGCCTGTGTTTGGATCCTTCCTCCTCACACTCTGACATTTAAGGATTAAAGAAACTAAATTAGGGTAATTATCGGAAAACATTAAAAGTGACAGCTCATATTCTGATTCTATTTTTAATACGATTGAAAAAAGTTCAAACTTCAGAATATCAGATATCATGTGACCTTTAAGGTTTCGGCTGTTAGAGGTCATGTGTTCGTGCCCTTACAGCAGTTCCTCCTCTGTGCACAGAGAACTAATCAGTTCAGATTTAAAGCTGGTGCCCATCAGAGTTTATCAGGTTGTGTGTGTTTTTTGTTGCGCTACATCTGCCTATTAAATTTAAGCACTGTTTTCATGACTGCTTTGTAAAACCAGCACAGGCAGGGCCACAGTTTACCCCTCCACTTAACACTCTATCAAACCATCTCTGTATTTCCTCGGCACTCATCCCTTTCTCCTCGTAAATCTATCTCTCGTTTCTCTACTCAAAAGTCCATTACAGCTTCCTGCCTGCAGCTTCCTCGGTTTGTTATCTGTCCCACTCACATTATCTCTGCCTCTCTCTTTGACTCTCATCTCTCTCTTCATTATCGTGGTAAAATCAGATCTGACATTCTTTCTCCATCTCTTCTTTTTTGGTTTTTACTGCCACCAGTGCTTCCACTAAGGGTCCTCCTTTTAACCACCTATTTTTGCCCTTTAGCAGACATTACAGGCAGATCCTAAGAATTCTCCATATATTTAGTGTTTCTTGTTCCTCTCTCTCCATCCTCCCAATCTCTTCTTCCCTTTCTGTGATTCTCCTCCATGATGCTGCATCCACTTTATCATATTTGGCAGCACCAACTTAAAAAAAACAGGGAATTTATGCAAATGTGAGGCTGAAAAATGAGTTTTCACCTCAGCTGCAATGTGCAGAGAAAGTAGCAAAAAACCTCATTACAATATTTTCTGTTTGTTGTAGATCTGCAGGACAATAATTAAGAATGATTTGTGATGTTGGGACGAAGTTGACGCGCTTCACCTCACAGGAAATAAGATCTTTACATTGAGGTAAAATCTCAATCAGAAATCTGATTATAATGAAAAGTAATAAAAAGAAGCTGCAAAACAGAGTTTTATTTCAAATTGTGGTCTTTTGGTGTCAACAATATTTTGTTAGTTATCCCATTAAAACAATATATAACATATAATAAAACATTTTATTTTCATGTCTGACGTTTTAAAATCCAACATTATTCTGTTATGTAAAAAATGTGCTTTTCTTCTGGTTTGTCCTGAGCAGCAGTTTTCAGGCCTGGTGGACGTTTTCTCTGCTTCCCTCGGTGGGTTTGCTGTCATCCCTCTGTTTGCTCTTTGTGACTTTTCAAATCAAATGCATCGTTGTTGAGGCTGAATCTCAACCAGTCAAAGGTTAAAGGTGAGGAGGTCAAAGATAAGATGTGCTCTCTTGACATACATGTTTATATTTACCCACAGACCAGGACAGGTCTGAGAAACTGAAAGAAATGAGAGGGAAGAATTTTAATACAGCAACAATTCATTTACACACCAATTAAAATTGATTTTAGAAAAAAAAGAACAAACCTGTTGTCATATTTTAATCTGGATCATTCTTTGATTGGTAGGTATGTTTTTGCTTTTTGTGTAGCAAAAAGCAAAAGTTGCAGTAAAAAATTGTAACTTAAAATCTATTTTCTACCTAAATCAGTGAGATTACAGCAAGACTCCCTTCAAATTCTCACTGATTAAGATGTAAAGTGTGAGTCCACGTGAATGCACACCTGCACTTAGATATGTGTGCATTCATTAACGAAGAAAATAACTGGAAGAAGGCCGGGCTTCAGACAGAGACAGACAGGAAGGAAAAATAATGGCCAATTTAGCCTTGTCATCTTAAAGCTGCACCTTGGCATTTTGAATCTTGCTTGGTTATTTTTCCTTAGCAGTTACTTGTCACATTGTTCAGGAGAAAAAAGTTTCAGTTTCCATAAATATGGCTTGTTAGCATCAGTGTAGTGCCACATTGAAACCAAAGGGGCACAGTAAATGATCCCTTTAAAATCCTTAAAGCAATAAAAGAAGGAGAGTAGCTGGATTCAGGAGAAGGAAGAAGAGGGATGGACGACAGGAGGGTCTGTGAGTGTGACCTTTTTTATTTATCTTTTTGCTGAAGAGGCTAATTAGGTAAGAAGAAAAAAGGCATCAGATGGAAAGAAGCTAAAATTAGAGAATGGGATGAATCTGAAGGCAGAGTTAATCTAAACTTTGGATATGTCATATAAATATCCAGACAGGATTTTAACATCCTACGAGGCAGAAAAAGAGTTACTTTCATTATAAATGTTGACTGCTTTTAGTCAATCCTCATAAAATTTGGCAAAGTGGTTGCATTTATCGCCCTGAGAGAGAGAAGAGATTAATATCTCATGAGTGCAAGATAAAATTTTTAAAGCAAACGTTGACTGAATGTCTGCATGTTTTTTTTTTTTTTTGGGGGGGGGGGCTAGAAAACCTTTGTGTGAGTATGCATGAGTTTGCATTCAATTCATTTTATGTAACCCAGTATTTCAATTAAAGGCTGAAAGGCATCCTTTGTTTGGCCTACTGTTGAAGAGAAAGAAAGAAAGAGTGGAGCATATTACTCTATTCAAACATTCAGCAGGAACGAAAGGGAAAGATTCAATTTAGTCTCCGACTGCTGAGCATGAAGGACAAACTATTCATTGATGTTTAAAGGATACACACCACCTACCTGCACATATTCAAAGTCTAATAAATACACAACTCTTCCACACATATACCCACTCGTTCTGTCAGATCACACATATACATTTACAGTCTGCACGCAGTCGGCGGTCCACATATGTACTGCACAGCCTCCAGTTATAAAGATAAATGTGAGGTAGAGTCTCATCTCTGCGGTGAATCTGCATGCTGCGACTAAACTAATACCAGTGGCTCCAAACTTTATTTCAACGACAGGAAGTACTGAAATGTAATTCAAGAAGATTAAATTCTCTGGGTATGAAATATTTTTAAAAGAAAATTGCTCATTCAGTATTACACATCTTTAAATGTTTGACAGAATTCAGGGTTACTGAAGATTATGCAAGCAGAGAATACAGCAACCACTAAACTGCACAGTGATTTGTTAAAAACATGAATACAACACCAAACTCCAGCTTTGGTGTTAAACAATGAAAAGAAACATCAACCTCTTTGTTTTAAGTCTGACTTTTTTAGTTCTTGCTTTAACTGGATTTGAACAAAACGATGCAGTTTGTGAGGTTTCTTTGCAGCCAGGAGGCCGTGGCTTAAATTACCTGCTGACACCTTTCTGTATAAAGTGTGCATGTTCTCCTTGTGCATGTTCCTTCCAGGTACTCGGGTTTCTTCCCCCAGTCTAAACATGGTTAACTGGCCCCTCTAAATTTGCCATAGTTGTGTGAATAGTTGTCTGGCCGTGTCAGGTTTTTTTTTTCTTTAATACTGCATTGATTTTAATTTGACAGGCTGTTGTTGCATTCTTCTTATTTATTCTTAGTAGGTAACTTTTTTTGTAAAACACTTTGTCTCAGCTTTGTTGTCTTAAAATTCTCCAAAAAACAAAACTTGACCTTGATCCTGTGATGGACTGGTTATCTTCTCAGGTGTAACTGCTGGAGGGCACCAGCTTTCTGCTCAGATCAGAAACACCAAATCAAATGTTATTTCAGAGTAAGGTGTTAAAAAGTGAACAGTTTATTCACATTTTTGTGTTTGAAACAAAGTTAAGTATGACATTTACACAGATAATGTTAGTAAAACTGAAGTTTAATTAGTTAAAAACAGTTTGTAAGGGGAAACTTTTAGCATAAATGAACATGATCACACCAGATCTTCCTGTTCTCTGCTCCAGAATCATGTTCAACATCTAATTTATGGTCCAAGAACGTTTTTCAGAAGGTCTGCCAGTCAATTATTTTCTCATAAGTGACTAGAACATACGTGTCCATTCTGTTGGACTATTCAGGTTTTCAGCTTTCAATCAAAGCCTCAACTTCTACTTTCTCTATCCCTTGGTGGTAGATGCTAACCACAGCAATGGGTCGCGTTAGATTTGCAACGTTTTTCTCTCACAATAGGAAAGTACTTCAATTTTAGCAAAGAATAACATCAATAAAAAGGGACAGACATTTTTTTTGAAAGTCACAAGTGAAATCTTATTTTGATTTTTAGCTGGCCACAACCATAGAAGTAAATCATTTTCTTTCTGCTGAGACAAAGTTCTAAACTAACAATTGGTTTTCCTGCACAGTCCCAAGAACCACTTCTGGGCAGGTTTTGGGACTTTTAGGGTTGGCATCTCCTGGGAAGCTTTTTGCACTTACAGTTACTTATGTTTCTGTCAATCTTTCAGCAGATCTTCTGCAGTTGTAAGATTTGGGTCTGTGGTTTGAATGACTTCAACCCTCAGCTGTACTCACAGCAGTTTGACAACCATGTAAAGGAGTAAACACATGATTAAGACCCATATAACACCTGCCAGTCAGCTTGTACGTCACTTCAGTGTTCTGATTCACAATGCAAACAGCAAACAGGGTTTTCTTTAGGTTTAAAACATAAAGGTATGTTGTATTAGGAAAGCTTACAGTTATTATTTCATTCAGCTGTATTATAAAGGTTATTGAGAAGGAGATTAAAAGCATACATTGTGCTTTAAAAACAAAAAAATAGTAATTTAAATGTTGGAGGATACAGAGGGGAACACTAATGTCTTGAAGCCTCACCTGTAAACCTCGTGAAGGTAATGTGCTGATTTACCGATGATGTCATTAAAGAATCATCCTGGAGAAAGAACTTTAAACAAAGATCAACTAAAGAACTACCAAGATTACTCTAAAACACACCAACTATAAGAACTTTAAACCAATGTTACATTTAATGAATTATTTGATCATCGTGGCTTACTGAATGTCAGGGTTCAGGGTAGGGGAACCTCCATCTCTCTTCTTCATCCATTTTCTTTTTCCACTCTTCTTCTTGCTCCTTTTTCCACCTTCTCTTCTCTCTTGCTTTTCCTTTTTTACAGGTGAATCCTGACCTGGCTCATTGAGCCCTGCCCGCTGTGCTCTGCTGATGGGCTGCACCTGCACTCAATCACCACGTCCACTTTGCAGTACATCTACTGGGTATTAACCATTCTTCAGCGTCAGACTGTTGAATCACATTGAGTGATTGTCTTGGTCTTAGTTTCTTAGTAAAAATCTATTCCTTGTGTTATTCTTGCAGCTAAAGTAATCTTGTGTTTGACACTCTGCAGAAGGAAAGAGTGAAATGACCCTGTGTTGACGCTCTCCTAGTGAAACAACTGCTCTCGCCTTTCCTGTAAAAAAATATCTTCCAATAACGAGTCTTTTGACTCATCTTAGTTTCTCCTCAGACATCTTCAGTCTTCATCAAAACACTATCCTGAGTCCAAATCCTGCTTCTCCAGATATTCACCTGTTTGGACTCACCTGTGCTCCCCTGACATTCTTTATGTCATATGCAAAAGAAAGAAATTGAAAAAAATCATTATGCAGTAATTATTTCCACCATCAAGATTAAAAATAACAAATATAACTCACCTTTTCCTCTGTCTTCAGATCCAGTCTCCAGTTCTCCGGTAAAATTTACATCTCATCAAAAACTCTTTTATTTACTTCTTTTCAGCCTCTGAGTTTAACTGTTTTGAGTCCTGACAGCATTCAGAACATTAAAACACTGAATAATCAGGACTGAAAATGATGACATCATCTCACTTCTGTATCACATGTTCTTTAATCACAGAATTATTTACTTTTCTTTTATCTGCCAGCTGTTTTTTTCTTGATATGAGCAAAAAATAACTGAAATTGAAATGAAGAGAATCAAACATTCTATGGAAAAAATCTCTAAAAATGATGAAACTGGGATTGTATAAAAATCTAAAACATTAAAATGCAACTCAAAGTCCAACTGGGACCCATTTAATCATTGTATTATGTTTCCCTTGTAAAAGCTGCAGAGATATAGAGCTCCAAAAGCAAAGGGGTTTAGTTTCTGTACCCACTTGTTCCTGTTCAGGGTTTTAGGGAGCTGGTGTCCTCTAACAGTCAGGCAGGGTTACACCTGGTCTGGTCAGTCCATCACAGCAACCAAAAATGACAGCAAATTGTTTTTAATTGAACTGCTCATTTGACACATAATTTGCATTTTTTAAGATATGAGCATAAAAAAAGACAAAAGTCTTCACAGATTTTCAAACGGTAATATGGAAAATTTGATGCCAATGCAGGGCACCTTTAACGATGTCATCACACAAACATTTTAATAGCAATAGTTTGTTGTCAACATCTAAATTAGAGCTGAAGCCTTTAAAGAGCCAAGAGAAGATCCACAACTCTACTTTCTCTCTTAGACCAGTTAAATTACATTATGCTGAAAGGTCATTATGGAATTTTTGCCCAATAATACCAATAAATGACTACCCGCCTCCGACACTAAGGACCAATTCTCTGTATTTGGAACAATCTGAGCTGCAGTTAAACGTATGTTTTGCAGTTCTTAAAGTCGAGGCAGAGTCTCTGCAGGCTGGTCAGCTAATTAAACCACTGCTCAGCCTCCGCAGCAGTTAATGCTGTTCAATTATGAATGAGAGAGAAGGGGTGAAGAGGGCAGCACAATCAATGGGAGGGAGACTTGTAGTGATGGATGTAAAGGTGGCCAAAGACAAAATAAAAAGGGATGAAAGTAAGGTAAAAGAAAAGGAAGAGAAGAAATAAGAAATGGAGGAAAAAATTAGATATAACGGAGAAAAAAGATTTAATTCCAAAACAGGTTCTAAAGCGGATGTTGTGACAGTGTTCTGCAGCTTTAAACAGGAGAGTAAAAGGTCTGATTTAGTGTCACTTTGGATCAAACTGGCCCTTTGGCGACATGAAGCTTACTGTTTGTTTTGGTCCTCCTGACAGCCAGAGGCACCACTCTTTATCTCTCTTTCTCACTGTCTTTTCGCTTTGTGTCACATCTGTATATGTTGGTTGTTTCTCTCTTCACCTGACGGCTGTCTTTTTGTTTCTGTCTCAGCTTCACACTCTGTTCTTTGTTCTTCAGTCAGAAGAAAATCTGGTTTTCCTGTGCATCCCAAATTTTTCTACTAAATATGGCAGTAACCTGATAAAACCCAATTCACGTGTTTACACAGATTCAGTCCCTTGTCAAAATGTAAATAAATAAAAATTGGTCATACTTTTAACATTTCAGCATGCATGCTTGTGCTTTTTGGCCTCTGAGTTTGTCACGTTTTATAGGCAAATTTTAGTAGCAGCAGGTAACATGAAAATGGTGAAAAATAAGTCTAAGACTTTAAAATGACAGAAAACTAAAGATGAAAACTAACTTACAGGACTGACTTGGTCACCCTTAAGGTCAGAGAATCTGTAGATTTAGAATCTGATATGTAACAACATCTAGACATTTTTCAGATAATTGAACCTGTGACCTCAGATAAAAAGACACTTGTATTGTAGTATTAAACTGTCCTTTCAAGTTTGATAAAGTGTTTGTCTCCCTTCAAGCAGTGTTTCTGTATTAAATGAAAAGGAAGGTATGATTTGATCTAATCTTTGTGATTTTGTTTTGCTTTTGTGAGGATGATTCAAATAGAGAAAATGTTGTTTGGAATCTAAAAGCAGATCATAACTGCAGAACCACGCACAGCGTTTTGTTGAGAGGTCTAAACCTTGACAAACCTGAACCTTTTCATGGGTTGCTAGGCAATGATTAGACAATCACTCTTTGAATAACACATTTGGTTTGAGATGAATAACGACTCTCAGGCTCCAACACAAATCTTCCCAGGAATAAAGACAAAGGTGCCATCTGAAATTGTTCCAACAGGAGCACCAAATATTATGTGGAGGAAGAGAATTAATCTCAAAACACAAAATAAGATGCAGTTGTTGTTTTTTCTTTAGAACAGAGCTTCAGTTGAAGATTAGCAGAGACAGGGTGCAAATGATGTCTTTCTAAAGACTCAATGTTAGAGTTTGTTTCAGTTTTTCATCTCCACATTTACACTCCAGTCAAAACAAGGAAGAACCCAAAATGAAAGCAGAGAGCATCTGATATGGTCAGGAAGTGGTTAACTGAAGCTCAGCTCCCACAGAATTTCTCTGCAGGGTAGCAACATATGTACACAATGCTGCATATGTAGTAAAGACACGTAGGCTCTTGTGTATAGATGTTGATACACACGTACACACACACACAAAATTAAATCAGTTGCAGAGCTTGGCACTTGTGCCTTCCTGGCCCCCAACCTGCTGGCTGATTCAATTTTCTGGTCAAATCTGCCGACAGTGACCGCTAACATTCACCTTTAGATGGAGAGAAAGGAGGAGAGAGGAAGCGAGGTTGGAGTTGGCAGGTTGAGAGAGGCAAAGAGAGGCTGAGAGAAAAGGTGACTCTGATTGCACACTTTTGTAGTTAGAGGGGGAGTGTGATGAAGGTGAATGCCAACACCATTCCTGAAGGGAACCGGTTGGTGAGAAGAGTCAGCCAGCACTGAGCTATACTCCAGAGAAAGTGACTGTCAGAGGGGAAAACTTCACTCTTAAAGGAAGTTTGCTGATTTTTAGTGAGGTTGTATGGAACACTTATAAGCAGTCAGTATCTTTGCTGCAGAAGACAGCAGTCAAAATGATCTCAGAGAATCAGGGAATCAGTTCTTAAACACTTATAGATGTAGAATTTACCCCCAGAGTTTTATGTATTTGCAGGAGATGCTCCCAAAGGCCTGGGTAATCTGAAGAAAACTTCTAGTTGCATTAAGACCATTTAATTATTTTTATATGTCATAAAAATATGGGAAAAGACGGGAATGAAGGGAAGATGGAATGGTTAAAGTGGGAGGAGTCCTCCATAGAATAGTTCTCCACATAAAAACACAACCAAATTTGTCAGCCACCTTACAGCTAATTATTTTTAAGTTGTTTTACAAATATTTTCCAAAGTGTTCTGAACAAGTCTTTTATTCAATCATTCAGCCTCTTTAAAGGGAACAAACATGATCTTGTGTAGTTTGGTATCACTGTGTGCACCACACTGAACATGGACCAGATAAAGACCAGATCTGTCTGAGGAGCTCAGAGAGAAGATGCTCCATGTTAAAGACTACAGACCATCTCCAAGCAGCTTCATGTTCTATATTACTAAACAGTATAATGTTGATGTGATTGTAGCAGGATGATGTCCTAGGTCCCAGAGGAAACATGACCCCAGGTAGATCAGATGGAGAAAGAGGATGGTAAGTAAAGGAAACATCTAAAACCCTTCAATCTGAACTCAGAGGTCCAAGTCCATCACGTTCTGATCTCACCATCATGTGAATCATAACGGGCTTCGTGGAAAAAGATCCAGGAGGTTCCACTAATGGAAAACTCAAAAAGAAATTCTGGAATGAAACAAAATGCACGTGGAAGTGCCTCAAAGTTTCATGGAGAAGATCTTTTGACCTGCATGAGACAAAACTGGAACTTTCCTGCCAGGAATCATTATGTTCTTTGTTTATTGTGGAAGGGTACCAATAAGTTTGTTCTTGTCTGTACAAACATTTCATCATCATCATCCTCCACACCAAAACTGTCAGCGTTTCTTTTACATCTTATGTGATAATCCAACATTTTCCTCCCTCAATTAGGTAACTCCAATCACAGATCTAGTCTTCACAAACATACAATCTGATCCTCTGATCTCTTCCTGCTCTTCAAAGCCTTTGACCCGCCATGTTCAGCCTCAGTCATTAAAAGTGATTCTTGATGGAAGCTCCACAGGAAAAAGGAGAATTGTGGTGAATGAAAGGAAACAGAGATGTAAGAAAAGAGGATTTAAGGAGGGATGTTTGTGAGGAAAGAAGAGATGAAGATGAGAGGAGAGGTGGAGAGGGGAGGGCAACACTCAGAATATGTTAATTGGAGACTTTCTACAAAAATGACCTGAATTCTGTGATTACATTTCCAGAGAGACACTTTGTTAACACAAATATAATCAAAGGCTTCTGTAGTGACTTGACATTGACACAATCATTTCCTAACACCTTATATGCAACTGTGAGCACATTACATTATTATTGTTTCTTCTGTTAACTAACACAGTGTTAATATTTTATTTTATGCAACTATAGAAAATGTTAAAACACAAACAGGAAGTCTGGTCTTGTAACTCTGATTTTCAGCTCAGGTTCTCACTGAAGGTCAAATGTTTCACCTTTGATCCATGAATTAGGTTAGTCATGTAAAAAGCATCTGATTTATTTCAGTGAGAGGTCAGGAAGCTGTGTGAAGGATTTAATGACATTGGGTGAACAAAATGCTGACTGAATATTTGGTGCCTCACCCTGAATTTGGACACTGGAGACAGAAAATTAGCAGCTTATGAAAATCTAATTTGCTCCTTCATGGTTACATGATAATAAGTCTAAGTAAACATGTGGAACTGAAAACAACAACAACAACAAAAACAAGAAGATCATATTCAACTGTGAGTAAAGACAAGAGAAGAGCTGATGTGTGAAACGATTCCCTGTTAGCCATTTTTGTACAAATTAGAAGTGAGAAATAATAAAATGTAAATCCAAAAATTCCTTTTTACACACAAACAACAATTAATCAAACGTTAACATTATAATCTTTCTGTCTACCAGCAGGGGCAGCTTGTGTATCACTAGTGGTGCATGTACCACAACTAGAGAACCTTCTACCATGAAATCCATGTGTTACTGCACTTTGACTCATGTAAACACATATTTCTGTTTTTTAAGATGGCTGTATTGTGTGTAAGGTTTCAAATACAGTCAGATAAAAGTGGAAGAAGGAGGTTGCCAGGCAGCACAAAACACTGATAGACAGACAAAGACAGAACGGAAGGCGGAGATAAAGGTGCAGAAACAGAGGAGGTCACATACCGTATGCTCACTTCCATAGACATAAGCCCTGATTAAATTGAGTGTGCAGTAGCTGGCTGCTTCTCAGGTGTGTGTGTGTTGTAGTATGTGTGAGGGCGAGAGTGTGAGTCCTGTAATATTGTCTGCAGTCCCATGGGCTGTAGCTGAGCAAACTCAATCAACTCCCACTCACCTCTGCGGCCCTCCTTACACTGTCAGGCCAGAACAAGAGTCTGACCCGGCTTCTCCTCTGGCCTGACAGAGACAGAGAGAAAAGTGAAGAGACATGTTGTGTATATGCAGCTGTGTGTTTGCCTGGTTTCTCTGTGAGCATGTACTCAGCTGTGCCCTTGAACGAATCAAAAGCCTCAGCAGATTGAATACATTAGAATGAGAGACTGAAGTTTAGTTTGCGTGAAACATGAGTGAGTGAAGAACAAGCTGTATTTCATGTAATTCTCCCTGGATTAAAACACAGTGAATCTGTGTGTTTCAGTTGTTTTGTGACCTTTTTAAAAAAAAGATCAGACTCAATTCTACATATACTGTATATAAAAAATAAGCAACTCCTGTTTTTAAATCTAATATTTTTACAAACAAGGAAATTAAAATAAATTAATTGCATCATGATTTGGTCCCAACAGCATTAAATATCATGTTGATAATTAGATTTAAACAGCACTATCAGTCCAGTGTGACAATTACTGATTGCCAATTTTGTCAGTTTGCTGCTCTGGAGTATACAGATGTGTGTTAACACAAAGCCAAAGTGGAACTCTATAAATGATTTTTACAGAAGAAAATGTTGCTCCTTATTAATCTGTAAAGGGTTAAAAATTTATTTTTTAAATAAATAAAGACAGGGAAGATGTACAACCAGAAAGATAATGCAAACAATTATAGTATAAATAGAAAACATGTATTTACAGTTTATATATTAATAAACACTGATAGCTTTGCAAATTTCAGCATGTCAAATATAAAAGTTATATTAATGTTGTTCCTGTCCATCCAGTAGGACAGTGTGTGATATGTGTGTTGAAGGGTTGGACAGCCCTGAGGTTAAAAGGTTGCTGATTTCTGCTGTCCTCTGCAGCTGGGACAGGGAAGCTGGCATCCTGATGGAGGGGATAAGAGGGGACATGGAGACTGATAATGTCCCACAGTTACTGAGAGTTACTGCTGCTAGAGAATGTCCTGAAATCTGTTGGATCATCAGCTGAACTCTGATTTTATACATTCTTTGTATTTTGGTTTAGTTTTGTTAAATAAGCAATAATGGTGTAATCTGTCATGTATCAATCATTATCTGATGTGGTAATTATCTCATTCCAATATTTAAAAAAACTTTTTATGATGTAAATTTTATGATGAAATTTTTATGATGTTCTGGTTGATAAAACCTAAAAAACTGAGAATTTCTTGTCTTTATACCATGGTTGTGAGTCCATTTGACCAGTTTTCATTGTGATCGATACATGAACCACCAGTTTCTGGATCTTCAACATCCACCTGAAAATCTGCTACATCCCCCTCATTAAGCCTGTCCTATGGCATTGCAAGGTCTCCTTGTAAAATGACTTAAAGCACAGAATGTGGTGCTGGCAAAGACAACACCAATCAATCAGCTGATCAGTCATAATTGGCTCATTTGCATATTTGCCACATACCATCATTCATTTATGCAAATCAGAAAATAGGTTTCAGGAAGGAAGAGAGGTCAGGGCTGAATCCAAACTAAAATTAGAGCTTTATTTAGATTTATGCAGATGTTAACAGTAATGATATACAGCATGCACAGTCCCTTTCTGTGCCAATGAAGACTACTAATGTATCTGCAGCCCGAGCACTGAGACACTCTGTCTGTTCAAATCCTGTCTGTTTCAAATACAAGACAAACCTGGGAGCCTCGTTTGTGTAGCAGGACTCATATATTCATGTCATCTATTCTAATTTTGGACTCAACGTTTATATAGATGATTGTGGGAATTTGTGCTGCGGATCTCCAAGTTTCTCTGAAAACGACAGGATTTTATTATAAAAAGAAACTATAAAAACACATTAGAAATGCATTAAGTTATTCTGGGGTATTTTGCACTCACATTTCACTCAGATGTGAAACAGTTTTTATTACATTTTCAACTACGATGATCTTTCATGAGTTTTACTTGTATTTGGAAGTTTGATTATTGCACAGCAATCACTGCTGAATTGGAAAAAGTGTTTGATTAAAACTCATAATCTGACAAAATGAATTAATTATGTGCATGTATATCTATATACTGATGTAATGACTGAATAAACACAGATCCTCGTGGTGGTTATGGAACAGAAGAAATGATGCAGGAATGCTTTCATGAATAAAAATGTTGGAGTAAAAAGTCAAATCAGGGTTTCATTTCTGCAAAGCCAAGTGTTTCTCATCGCTGGTCCTCAGGATGTCCTCTACTGAAAGTTTGAGATATTTTCCTGCTTCAGCACATCAGATTTAAACTGACAATTTGTTTAATTAATTGACTCCTTTCATCAGGTGTGTTGTTGCAAGAAAACATCTGAAATATGCTGGACAATGAGCTAAGGAAAAGACTCAAAGGAAAAAGTAAGACTTGTAAATTGGTGTCTTGCATTGAACACATTTAAAAAACAACTAGCAGAATGTAAATCTGACAGAAATGCAGGTAACTGTAACCGGCTAAAGAGCCGCTGCTGTTTGAACATTATGTCACTGATACCAGGTGCTATTGTTCCCCAGTAATTTAGAATTTCTCTGCACTAATTGGACATTTGGTTGCACTGCTTGTTAGCAGTGACACTTTAAGGCATAATTGTTCAGTTACTTGGAGCAGAAGCTGCACTGGTTAGCTAAAGCACCAAACCAGGAGCTAAACAAGTAGTGTTTGTTTTAATGTACCAGCTGACCACTTCACATCTAAATCATCAACATGCTAACAGACACAAACTATGCCTCTTACCAGAGATAATCCACCCATCCATCCATCCATCCGTCCATCCGTCCGTCCGTCCGTCCGTCCGTCCGTCCGTCCGTCCGTCCGTCTATCCGTCCGTCCATAATCCGTCCGTCCATCCATCCATCCGTCCATCCATCCATCCATCCATCCATCCATCCATCCATCCATCCATCCATC
>SSNP01000005.1:1580361-1624755 GCA_006937955.1 Pachypanchax playfairii | reverse complement strand
GGGGGGGGGGGGGGGGGGGGGGGGGGGGATGACAGATAAAATGGAAAGAGAAAAAAGAAATGTTAATACGTTTATTGCTACAAATTAGCAAGTAATAAAGAGAGAAAAAAATATGTGAATGGACCTTGAAAAAATAAAACAGGAAGAAAACACAAGTGATGATTCTGCAGGTCAATAATCTGAAGGGGTTGCAGCACAAACAAGGTTCTTCCACTGATAATGTTCCAACGTTCGACCAGTGTGAGAGCTGGTTTTTAAAAAATAAATAAAGAACATAAAAAGCAGCAAAGCCACTTCCCCATTTAATTAAAACATCTCTTCCACATGTTCGATCCTCCCGCTGGTGTTTTATAAATTTCAACCACAGTTATTGTTTGTGAAGACTTTAAAATGCTGACCAGAAATGTGACTTCTGATTGGTGTTAGAAATGAAGCTGCTAACAAGAGTTAAAACACAGTTTCAGTCAGGATTTCAAACACTAGCTGATAATACTGGCAGACTTTACAATGATTATAAATGTAGTTGATAATAGCAGCATTAAATTCCTACCAGCATTCACAGCACACATGAATCACTAACTCTCAGGTTCTGGTGTAACTTACAGTGCCATCAGTTTAACCAACAAGCTCCACACCAGAACCAAGTCTTACAAAAACTGTTAAAATATTTACTTCTATGTACAGTATAATAACATTTTGGGTGAGTTATTGTTAGTAACTTTCTGATAATAGTATTACACATGAATGAGACTGAGCAGCAACTAGCTTGATGCCGTTAAATAAACTTGTCTCAGCACTCAGAGCTGAGATGTTTCCAGAAATGCTGCTGCAACACAGAGTTACAGCAAGAAACAGGGTGAAAATATATACTTGACATTTACCTTCTATATTCTTCAGTAAAGAAGAAATCGTGAAAAGGAGAAAGTCAGTGTAAGAAAAGTGTGACTGAATTTGGAACTGTTGTTTTACAGTAGTATGGATACTGAACACACAAACTGTCCAACTATGAAACAGAACAACTTGTGACAGACTTTATAAACATGAAAAGGCTTGAAACTACTAAAACACTCCCGAGTCAGCTGATGAGTAAACAGGAACACTTGTCATGAAGCTTTTGCTGCTCATGTTGAAGGGCAGCATTGCGAGTGTAAATGTAGTATCTATGTTCCTACTTCACTTGACTGTCTTGTTTGTGGATCTTTTAGATTGTGTGACTCTATAATGAAGTTGTGTAGCTCGAAGTGGGGCTGCACATTATGGTCTGTGTTTAATTATGTGTGTTCATGTGTTGTTTACTGACCCAGGGAGGTGACTAGTCATTGATTCAGCAGAAATGCTCAGCGTGGGATGAACTCTCTCAGTGGTCGTAGAAAAACTCCAACACACACCCAAACCTAACCCTTTCCCACACAACCAATGTAGGTATTTCACTTCTCAACAGAATAGAAGCTCTCCCACACTGAGCTGATACTATAAAGAGGCTTGTCTCACTTCTTGTTGCAGCTCTTAGGTACTTGCTTAAACCAATAAAGAAAACTACTTTAATGTTTTTAAATGATCCTGCCATTTATTGAGGAAAAAACAAAGCTTAAAATTGTCATGAAAAGGGTGTGGCTACGATGTGCTAGGACTTAAAGACTCAGGCAGGAAGGCAGCAGCTGAGCAGGTTGATTTTAACTATTAAATAAAGAAAGAAAAACTCCTACCAAACACACGATTGGACACTGAGCACAAAAACGTTACAAGGAAGTGGTGTGACTAGAAACAAGAACTACAACAAAGCACCTGACAACCAAGCTGAGAGACTGAGGAAGTGACTTGACAGCGAGATTAGAACCAGGTGTGTGATTCAGGAAACAAAGCAGCTGTGGAGACTAAAAAAAACTGGAAGAATGTAAAGTGTAGTCTAAGATTTATTCTGAAAACTAAAGCAAAAAGAAATGTACATTTATTAAAGAGTGTAAACCTTCATGGAGAACATGTTTGAGGCACATGGCTCCTCAACTCAATCCTGGGTTCTTATGCAAATGTCTTTTCTTACAATAGCTTCAGTGTTTTCATGAACCACCTGTGTTTCTTGTTTGTCTCTGTTTACTGACTGGTGTCTAATAAAAAAATGTCATGTTGTCATTTTGAAGCTCAGGCTAGATATGTAACTTCAAACGTAGCAACATGTGAGCGTTTCCTGGAGTGAAATTTGAGCTGCAGAAAGGCTACCGCTTCATAAATTCATAAACAGTATGATTTGTCCTAGTTTAGACGGCCATTAGGGGAACAACATGAAATGCTGTAACATGTCAGTTATTCTCATCAAAGAGTTCCACATCTGCAGTTTCAAAACTCCCCAATGCTACTTGAACATATGTGCTCTCAATTACAGTTTGAATGTTGGGTCATGAAGTTTTTGCTGTGTGATTATTTTCCCTTCATTTTTTATTTTTTCACACTAGTTCAATTTAACTGCATATTTCAGGTTGCAAGCTGACAATCTGCATAAAACATGATGCTGAAAATGTCTCAATTATGGAAGAATCAACGCAGTTGATTGTGCTTTGATGATTCTTTGACCTTTCTTTGTCTCAGTAGCCACACACGCAGGCTGTCACAGGAACATGAAACACGCATGATTCAGAGTTTTACCTCATTAAATACCTTCGACTCACATTGTGGCATATCTATAGGACCAGTCTGGTTTCAGAGTATAACTATCAGCTAAAATAAGTATTTAAGTATTTAGAGTCTGTTAATCATCACTCAGAACATCACCAGCCATCCAAAAACCTGTCTGTTCTTTTACAGCCACCTTTTCAATCCTATAAGATAAATGTTTTCAATTCTAAAGATTGGGTGCAGGGTCACTTGGATTTTTCGAGTGGGTTTATTCCATTTTTGATGCATTTACATGTCACTGATCTGCAGTCAAACAAACATCTTGGTTTTATTCTACATGGAACTTGAGCAGATGACTGTGAGGTTAATAAGAGAGAGAAAACTTTACAATCTGAAGACTTTTAATAAGTACTGTGTGTTTAAATGAAGGGCAAACACATCACATGGCTGTTCATTTGAGGGAGAACCTGTTTAAATGGCAGAAAGAACAAAATGTGGTTTAGTATTCCAGTAATTAAGTCCTGTGTTGCTGTACAAAGTTAAACATGGAGTTTCTTCATTTTGTCTAAACTTTTTATCTAAAGAGAGTTTCATCAATTCTTTGATTGTAGCAGGACTTCTGTAATTAAGCTTTTTATTGTTTGACCATCTAATAACAGAATGGAAATTCTTATAAATCAGAGGGGGGTTGATTATTATATCTGTTCCATTCCATATCAGTTCATGATGTGAAACAAACTGTTCAGCAAACAGGTGAAGTACACGGGGAACTAAAGTACACACAGATGAGTACTGGACTGACAGAAGGAAAACATGACAAAGACTAAGTCACAGGGAAAACACTGTAATATGAAAAACAAAGGAAAATAAATAAACAAAATAAAACTGCATTAAAACCTAAAACTACATCATTGTTCTCCCTTCAACACCTCACTTATTATTTTAAGTTTGATTTAAGATTTAATTAGTTTATTTGGGCTTTTTGTCTCTCTTTTTATCTATACTTCATTTCAGCATTCATTTGTTGTGCTGCACTCCCCCCCCCCCCACCACACACACACATCCCCCCCGTCCTTTTCCTTCTCTGTGTTCCTGTTTCACCTCTGTGCTCCATTTTTGTCTCACCTCCGCAGGTGGCCGAACAGCTGCCCAGAAAAGCAAAGTTCTCTGAACCAAACATGCACCTGGACAAGGCCAGACAAACAGGAGTAACAGCAAGAACAAAGGAAACACGAGAGGTGACGGATGAAAAAAGTATTTCAGAACATCTCTTATTTTACACCAGAACAAAAACGTAAACATTTTATTACTTTATTACTGTCAGCAGGTGGTAACTTCCACACTCCATCCTTACATGATTTAGGAATTTAGTTTGTAACAGTCAAGAGTCAGTGGTTGGAGTTCATTTACTGTACATCAAACCAGATTTTTCTTTGATTGTTTTTCTGTCTTGGTGCAAACAGGACCTCTTCACTCTCTGATCCTGTTTGTGGTTCTCATGAACATCATGTCATTGGCATACAGTTATCAGAAAGAGGGTCTGGTTTAGAACCCCAGAATCACATCTCTACTTTTTGCAGATGATGTGGTTCTGGTAGTGTCATCAAGTCATGCTCAAGTCATGTGACCAGGATCAAAGCAGCAGGAGTGAAACTCGGTTCCACATCTGGCGTTATAGAAAAGGTGGAATGCTTCCTCAAAGATGGGAATGTGTTTTTTTATCTTAAGTGGATTTCAAGTATCTTGGTTTCTTCTTCCAAAATGATGACAGCACAATGTAAAAGAAGAAAACTGGATTGTGATATTTACCATCCCGACCACTGAGTCCTGCTCAAATACCAGCTGAATTAAAAACAACAAATAAATGAGAAAATATGTTTTTTTAGTTCAAACTAGTAGCACCTCAGGGGTTCAGTGGTAAAATCAAAACAAATAAAAAAAATGTAACTTTAGGAATGAATTTGCAGCAGTGAGTAAATTTTTTGCCTGCAGGTAGCAGAAGGGCCTAAAATTTAGAGTCAAGACATGCAGGATTTGGGACTGTTGTTTTTGCAACCAAACTTTTTATCTAATATTAAAGACGGTTTAATTGTTTATTGGAAATCATATTTTTTGTGTAGTGCTGGAGAAAATTGAGATTTAGGAGAAAAGAAAAGAACCCCATACACCCACACGCTCAACATTCCACTCTGTGTCCTTGTGAATTTATTCACTGATTAGCTGCTGAATCAAACCAAAACTTTCTTTAAAAAAAGCTTCTAAACCTGAAGGTTTTCTGAAAAACTTCAAACCTTAATTCTTTAGCTTCCAGAAATGAAACTGTTTCATTTGTTTTTTGTGTTTCTCATTATCAGAACAAAAATAATTTGTTTGTGTGTCTTGAATTGTGTTATGATGTCTGCAGTGTTTTAGTCACACCACATTACAGTGGGTTAATAATGCAGATTTCCTTCCTAATACCAAAGTTAATGTCTAACATCACAAGTAATTCTTTTTGTTAAAATGCTTCGCCACATCTTTATATAAATCATCTTCAAAACATCCAACTCGCAGACAATAAGTGGTGGTAAATTCCAAAACCAATGGACATTAAATCTTTAGTTTTAGATTTCTGTAAAATTTAAAATTCCATTGGTGTTTAAAAATAAACAACAATTCTGATACTTAAATCAGGTTTTAGAAAAACCTTGTGTACTTTATCAATTAAAACTTGGAACCTACTTCATGATAAAAAATTGAAATGCAACACATCTTGAATAGTTTATAATTGGCTTGAATTAACTAGGTGAAGTAAAAATGATTCTTATTCATTTTGTTTGGTTTTGTTTTTGTGCTGTGAAGGACTCACGGCATTGAGCATTAAATCTAATAAACTCAGCAGATGATGCTGCTGCTGTTTAGCATTGTGTTTATCTTTATCTAACATGAGTTCAAACAATTAGAAAGTAAAGATGATTTATTCATCACATGATTTATTAAGAGTTTCTCAAAAGAAAGATCTAAAGTTATCCATGTGGAAAATCTCTGTACAAGTCTGTATTTGTGTGTGTGTGAATATGGACTCTTAAAGTCACGATGTGTGTGTGTGTGCGTGTGTGTGCGTGTGTGTGTGTGTGTGGGCAGAGGTTAATTTAGCCCAGCAGTGAAGAGCCCTTGATAAAGAGCAGCCTGATCCCTGTTTAATTACCTTCCGTCTACGTTTCATTGGTACACCCTGGGTCATAACTGTGTGTGTGTGTGTGTGTGTGTGTGTGTTTGAGCGTGTGATGAATGTGGGATTTGTCTCCATGCAGGGACTAACACAACTCACACAGCACACTTCAGCAGCTCTGCGTACTTGTATGACATTTATCCATGTATACTTGTGTCATACCCCGTGCGTCCAAACTGATTTGATGTGTGACGTTTGACACATGAAGCTTTACTGCATGTATGGTGTGTGTGTGGGGTGTGTGCGTGTGCGCGTGTGTGTGTGTCTTCCACATTTGTCCAAACATGCACATATTTCAGGTGAAAAGATGGAGTCACAAGACTTTTCTTGAGTGGAACACACTGCTAACTGGTAAGTTTAAAATTTTGTCTCATGTTATTTATTTGAATTTTTTTGCATCAAAAATACAAATACAAAAAAAACAAATAATATAAATATGTACAGGTATATTCTCAATTCAATTTAATGTGTTAAAAACCTGACTTCACTTTAAAAGCAAACTATTTAAATTATCTTTTAAAAAACAAACTAAAAATAAGTCATTGTTATGGCTGTAAAAATATCTGCAGATATTAACCTTTAGGTGTTTGTTTCTTTTTCCTGATCAGAACAACAAAAGCGAGCTGTCAACCGCACATCAAATACTTTAAAGTACAAACACACAGTTTATATCTCACATGTTTCCATGCTCTGAAACTTAATCTGTTTGTTTAAAGTATATTTTACACTTTCAGTGATAAAGTAAATTTGACATGTGACTTTTTGGGAAACAACAGATACATCAACACATTTAATATTAATACACCTATTTTCACTGCTTGGAAAACAAAGTAAATACAAACAGTAATAGTTAGTGAAGTTAAAGGTAACAATCTACATATGTCTCTAAACAGGAGCAAAAAAACAGTCAAATCCTGTTCTGACCCAGATTGTTTGGTTTTTTGGAACTGAATTATTTGTGCATTTCATATTTTATTTCTTTTTGTACTGATACTGATAGCTTATTTTAAAGCAGAAGATCCTGAAACCATAACTTGGTTTGTGAAACTGATCATTTCACACATGAACAGTGTTTTAAAATGAACATTTTCAGCCTGATTACAAAGTTAGAAATTGCAGTTTAAAACATTTTCAGGGACAGTGGCCATGTTTTGCCCCCCTGTGGCTCCCCTGGTGCGATGGCAGAGAAACAAAAGAACAAAGAACGCACAAACAAGACAGAGGCATGTGGAGAAAGCTGGGCAGCAGGTGGGAAACAAGATGCAGAGAAGTGTGTGCGTTCAGGGAGGAGAGTCTGAGAAGACGAGATGGAGAGGTTCCAGAGAAGAAGAGGGAGATTGTGAGTAATGATCGGGCGTCCCTGCAGAGCTCACACAGGGAAACAACTGTGACTGAACACTAATAAAATAAACACAAAGGTGAAAGTCTGGATTTGCACATATTTTCTTACTTTCTATTGATGCTGCATAAAGTCATCATGATGGATGAGATGCAGAGGATAAAACACTGTAACTCTATGCACCTAATTATATCTGTGCTGCTGTTCTTGTAAATCTAATTATTTAAAGATTTTTGTTTCTCTTGTGGAGAAATTTCC
This sequence comes from Pachypanchax playfairii, assembly GCA_006937955.1. NCBI lineage: Eukaryota > Metazoa > Chordata > Actinopteri > Cyprinodontiformes > Aplocheilidae > Pachypanchax > Pachypanchax playfairii. The sequence goes on along the minus strand of SSNP01000005.1, from coordinate 1,617,337 downwards.
CACACAGTTTCTGCTGGTTATATAAAGCATATGCACACTCGTTAATAATGAACAATTCAAGAAGCAGGCAATGACTAAAAAAAAGGATAAACACATGCTTACAAATATAACCATTCAGATCCAAGCGAGCACACGTCGCTGCTCATGACACTGCCTCTGCTCCAGCTGACGGCGGGAGCAAAATAACATTAATTTAATTAGGCCTAATAAAACGGCTGAGTGCAGCAATCAGCGACCCATCACTGGGACTGGAAACGCTACCAGAATTAAATGACTGCATGCGGATGTGTATTAAAAAACGCTAATAACATAATTACACACACAACAGCTCGTCTTGTCGCCGCTAAACAATGCAGGCAGAATGCTAATGGCTATAGTGCAGCTTTAATTGTTTTTGTCCTCTCATCTATTTTACCCCTTCTTTATCCGTCACTTCATCTCTTCCCCTCTCCTTTATTTCCCCCACCTCATCTGTTTAAGAATGATGATAATAAACTGAGCCAACAGATAAAAGAAACATAATTCATTGACTCTGCAGGGTATGGCAGCAGCTTGTTTAAAAAATTGCTTGTGTTTTAATTACAGCAGAAATAAGACAGCTGTTATTTAACAGTTAATCTGTTGTGATAGATTAACAAACAAATCAAGTCAAACAAATAAAATTAAATATAAAAACAAAGTAGATAATGTATGCTAAAATGAAATTCAAGTTGTTATTTTAATGAGTGTATAATTTAGAAACAATCGTTAGCTCTCACTCGTCCGTTATAATTCCACATGTCTGAAGACAGTTTCAGCAGAACTTCCCGATGCAGGAAAGAATTATAAACCTTCCTGAGTTCATGTGATGTTACACTCATCTATTTTAGTTCGTTTTTGACTTGCAAATAGGATTTTTATTGACATCAGAGTCCCTCTGAAGTTCTAATAATCTGACATATTAACAAATTAATATTAAATTCTTACATCAACTATTTTAGATAAACAAGTTATCTGGTTCTTCTGTCTGCACACAGCCAGCCTGTTCATAAATAACTCAAGGGTCTTTATGTGAATGTTCATTAAGACTAGATCAAGCTTTAACTACTGAAACATCAGAATCTCAGATTTATACCAGATCAAAATATCAGATTTTATATTAATTTGTAAAAAAAATATTCCAAATGTATTTTTCAATGCAGTGATTTCTCTGTGAACATCAAACTGAGCCTGTTTTAAAAGATACTGGTTGCTACACAAGATGAAATTTGATAAAGAAAATGACAGAATTCATTTTAAAAAACAAAAACGATCAAATCTGTTTGCTCAACATTTTTATTGCAAACGATTTTGGAAAATTCAGTCCCTTTTTTATATATAGCAAAAGTCCAAACTGATGGTGTGTGCACCCGTCTGTCAGTGTGTGTGTATTTTGAGTCTAATGAGATAAAACCAATTTTAAAAACAACATTCCATCTTTTATATCTGTCCTATGTGAGTCCTGAAACCCACAAAACAGCTTCTTTTGAGTTTATTATGGGTGTGTGGAGTATTTATGATCAGTCAGTATCTTGCCTGTGGGTGATGGCAGTCAGAGTGAATCGAACAGCTCCTCTGCAGAGGATCAAATTCTGTCTAAAACCACTCAAAGATTTCCACACACATTGAGTGAAATATTTTACACCGCCTCCCTTTTACATGTGAAGATGTCGTCACTATTTTCTGAGCTGATCAGAGTTCGTGGAGCTCAGTGTGTCATTTCACAGATCATCATTATTCTGTTGGTCAGTTGATCAAAAAAAAAACAAAAAACAAACAAGCTACGAAACTGTGAAAAGAAAGAACCTGAAAATTCATGACAATTTACTTTTTTTGGTGAAAAAAGATGACATCTTGGCCAAATGATACAGAGAAAGACGTGTTTAGAGAAAATAAATTAGAGGGATGAAACAACAGGATTCGTTTGTTGCGTCAAAGTTGGTTGATAAAAAGAATTATAATTCAGTGATCAGCTGCAAATCAGCTGATCATGTTTGAATGCAAACAAAAGGTGTAAAGGAAGAAATATATCCTGTATTAAAAAAAACACTTTGCTTTCAAAATGATATCAGTTTAATATCCCAAAAGAGTAAAACACGAGATTTTGACACTGTTGAAAAATACGTCTTAAATCTTTTCCAAATATCTGACCAACTTTTCGAGACTCACATCAGGAAGTTTAGCCTCTCATCAGTCGAGCAGGTGCGTTGTTCAGTGACACTTCTTATTCTCTGATTAATCTATATGTAGAATTATCATATATACTTAAACATTAGTGAATAATTTTTGAAGAATAAAAAATTTTTTACGGTAATAATTTTTTACAGCCGTTAAACAAAACGAAAGCAGAATATTAGAGACACTTTTCCATGAAATCAAAGCGTGTTGGATTATTCTCATGGCTCCAAATGCTCCAAAGGTTCTTGAATTGTTGGTCCTCTACAAAACTCCAGAGTGTGTCACATCAGTAAAAGTTCTGCTTTTGGATGTGATTTGAGTTCTTACTTTCAGACAGTCATTTTACATGAGGCATATTAAATAATTAAGTATTTCAGATATGTATAATGTTTTTATCTCTGTAAAAAGTTTTTAATTTTAATGACACATTTATCAATCTGTGGGTTAATGTTTCAGAAGCATTTTTGATTTTTTTCTTCGACCTTCATTGAATATCCTGCCAGCATTCAGATGAAAACCTCGTCTCTTCATGGCTTTCTTCCTGTCAGTTGGCCTCTCACTCACTTTCCAACTCTTTTTTCCTCCTCTTGCCTCCCTCTTTCTGTCCTTGAGCTGAAAATGAGAGGTAGGCAGCAATGAAGAGACAGATATTGGTTTGACACTCTGTAACATCTTTTTGTGTGCACCAACTACATTCAGAGGATTGTGTGTGTGTGCAAACAGGTTTGTGTGAGTGTGTTTATGTGTTGATGAAAAACTCGGTGAGCTGACTCAAGGTTGCTGTTGCTTATGAAACTGGTGAACTATCTGGCAGATTTCAATGAACATAAATGAACATGTGAACAACAGAGAGAGGGAAAAAGTGATGTGGTGGGCTAACAGTTGCTAGGCAATATCAGTAACCTTGATCTGTACATGCAGCTTTTACTACAAGAAACCAAAGGTGTTTTCACTCCCTGCAGAGCTTTATTATACCTGCTTCACTAATTGGTAAATACTTACTGTTTGAGCTTTCTGTTGTATAAATGAGGTGTTGCTCTTTATAATCATAATGAAGTTTGGATGTCAGGAATATCTTTAAACCAGCTGCAGATCAGTAGAGGATTCTTTGAGTTCTGTCGGATTTACATTTCACTGAAATTTGATTTGTTGGGTTTGTCTGAGTGCGTGAATCAGTCAGATCAGATCGTTTGTTTTAGATTTGAAGCTTTAAATATAAAATAATCAAGGATTATATTTTGCTTTGCTTAAACTCTGAGACATCAGATGTTGGTTTAGGAAAGCCTCCTTGTTCTGCTTTGGTTAATGATAATAAGAAGCATTTTGACTGAAAATTGATCAAGAAAATTTACAAAACAACAAACAAATTTGCTTAAACTATTTATCAAAGGGCAGCTATTTTCTAAAAACTTTACTGCCTGCAAAGTGGTGCTATTGATATCAGAAGATTCTGGGTTTGACTCCCAGTTAGGTGAGCGTGTGTGTATGCTGGTGATCTGTCTGGGTTTAACCTCTTTCACTCAACGACTGCTTGATAAAAGCCCAGTTTCAGGTGCGTTCACACCGTCCACCTATATCACCCATTCTAAACGATATGTTTCAGAGACTCTGTTGTGCATTGGGACACTGGGACACTGGGACATTGGGACACTGGGCGGCCGTATGCTAATGGGGAAGGAGAGTGATCTTAATTTGATGAGGTCAGTTCATGTACCTTGTTTGTTCTTACACTGTATAATAAGGGATTATTTTATTTCTTAAATATACGTATATCCTCAGACTTCTCTCCAAATAGCATCAGTCTGTTGTGTTTAACATCTCAAAACTTCTTTTCTGCTTGTTTCTTTGTTCTCATCTGCTTTCTCTACTCAGTCTGTCGCACTGTCTCTAACTAATTTACTTCAGAAGACAGATGAGACATCAACAGAGACTGCAAACCACTCAAACTTCCTCTCACACTCTAAAGATTTGGCTTCTTAGATACTAGCTAACATTGTACTGGTCAACGTAAAACTTAGTGTGCACTTTTCAGAGTGCACGTTGGCTTTGTTCCTCAGGTTTCTCATCAATTCAGGTCACCAGACTCATCTTCTAATCCCACTTTCCCTCTTACATCTCTATTCCTCCACCATCTATCCATCTCCCTCATGCCCCCCTCGTATTCTTCTCCCAGTTGGTTATTAATGGTTTTAATTTAGTGGGAGGAAAGACCTTGGTGCCCAAAGAGGCGTTCCTTCTGCCCCCAGTGAGTATTTGTGTATGTGAGAGAGAAGAAAAAGAAAAAGCCCCCCTGATCGTTGCTGTGTAACCGAGCAGCAATAACACTTTGTCTTCTTTAACCGTGCTGTTCCTTCAAGGTATTCCTCATCCTTCTCCCACAATTTTATTCATCTCTGTTTCCCTCCTCGTTGCTGACAATCTCTTTTACTTTCCTTGATCTGCCTTATTCTTTGTGTAACTTTGGTACTTTATTACGTTTCAGAAAAATGGGCTGTCTCCATGTTTACCTGCAGCGAGTTGTTTCCAGCAGCCCTCGGGGTTTGTGCTTCCCTGTGAGCTGGTTCGTTGAAAAGGTTGCTTGTTATTACTTGTGGTGTCGTTGTTGTTGCCGGGCAACCATTGATGCAGTGTTGTTTGTAACATGTATCCCAGAGATCTCTTGTCAGATAGAGTTTGGTGTGATTAACTATCTTTTTTTACTCTTTATTCACTTCTTCCAGGAACAAACTGTTTTTCAGTTTAACACATGTTCTTTGTCATGTTTATTTTTTATGCTTAAACATGAAGATAGAAAAAGTGTTTAAAAGCATCAAAAAGATACAAATAAAGTAAAAATGCAAAGAACAAGTAAATCGTGAAGTGATGGGCGCCAAAGCAGCGAGCCTGAATTCTCAACATCAACCTTGTTACAATCTAAACCCTGACAAATGATTTGAACCGAGCTCAAACCAAACAGGATATGAAACATTTAAATGTAATAAAAAAGCAAAAACAGAAAAAGTTGTATACTTTTTACAGCACTGTTGCGCCTTTTAAACCAATGTAACAAATCATTGTATGTAAAACTGAAGAGAAATGGGTAGAAACAAGGAAAGGTAAAACTTCCTAATAAAAATAAAACCATAAACTACCAGTTTTTCATTCAGTTGAATGAGAAGTGTGTCCAAACTTTTGCCTGGTAGTTTATGATGCATTCAGCCCAACCCACTGTTTTTCAGGTTAAAGATCCTCTTCATTTGAACATACAGCAGCCTCATATTAATAATTCAGCCTGAAAAACAACTTACCATGCTGGGTGTATTTCAATAAAATTAATCAGAAAGCCCCACAGACCCTGGTACGTGTTTAATTTAAATGTTCCAATGATAAAACATTTAACCTCTGAATGATCCAGGGGAGACGTTCTGCATCTCCGGAGGGAAAAGCTCTAATAAAAACATTTTCTATGTATTTGTGTGCAGTTTGGCGTCGCTGAATGTGTGCATGTGTAACTTTCCAGACCTCGGTGAGTGCTTCTCAGAGACCGTTACTGTAAATAATACGGATAAGATGGAATCTGAAGTTTCAGCTTTGCAGTTATGAAATGCCTGACATTACCCATCTGTCTCTTTGATCTGCTTCTCTCACACTCAGTCACACACACACTCTCTCATCTCTCTGCTATTGTTTCAGTTTTACACATTTTCAAGCCCACACTTGCACTCAATGGAAAAATCAGAATGCTGTGGAATATTCCTTCCCTCCCTACCTATCTCCATATGCTTTGTCTGCCCTCATTAAAAGTGATGGGTGCACATCACACACACATGCACACACAAACACATCAGATCACATCATCCTCAACTGTCATATTAGTAAAATATTGATGGTGAACTTGCCTGCTTGATATCCTTGTCTTGTATGATCTTGTGCATGTGTTCCATCGGGGGAGGGTTTGTGTGTGAATTAGTGAAACACAGTTCTAAAGTGTGGTCATATAACACTGTAATTGGGTGGAGAAGCAGAAAAAGGATGAGAAGGGGGATTCAGGATCAAGTGCCCGGGAAAATGTGACAATATAAAATAAAATCTTGGAAGAGATAGAAGTAATTTAAAGAAAGAAGAACTTATGTGAAAATGTGATTATTGTTACATACAGCTGGGGTTTGGCTTCAATCCCATCAAGTCATGATCATGTTGTACATGTCATGGAGGGATGACAATGTCTCCACACACATCCTTGGACATGTTTCTCCACATGCAAGGAGCAAAGAGTGTTATCGACCTTGGAGCCCACAGGCGGATGCAGCGGTGGTGGAGGGCTGAGAGGAAACAGTGGCAGCAGCATGTTCAGGCAGGATGTTGTGGCAGTATGTCAGCAGTGGCTGCAGCAGCACTGTGACATGAGTGAGTCAGGAAGTTTCCAGCCTAAATAAACCGCTATTAAAATAAATGTAATGAGGAAAATTCTGTACATGTTTTTGTACATGTTTTACATTTGTGGCTGTTGTAAAATCAATTGGACTGAAATCAGCAAAGACGCAGGACAGAACTGGATCCTTTCTGTAACAAACTGCAGCTTGAAGCTGACAAAAAGAAGAAGAGGGACTATGAACAAAATGTGAAGAAAAATAATTATGTACTAAGTGAGGGAAAATAGGAAAATGTGAGTGATGAGTGTGCATGAGACAAACGAGCATTAGAAGTGGTCAGTTAGAATGCTTAAACAAAATTAGAGTCTATGGTTCTTGGTAAATGTCAGTGTGTGTATGAGTGTGTGTGCCTGCACATTCGTTCCTTCTGTAGACATGGAAGCCCTAAACTCCTCGTATTCCCACAGACACACACACTCCCATCTCATTAGCAGCAAGACATGACATTTTAGGCCCATTTCGGCCAGGCGATAGCTGAGAATGAGGATGGAGGTGACAGAATCTTCCTCATCTTTTCCCATTTTGATCAAATTCAATCACTCCTGCTGTTACAGGGGGGTGAAAAAAAACCTTAAACCTGGAAATGGATTATAGAGAAAAGATGTGCACCTGAGAAAATCCTGAATAAGCAGAAACAACAACAGTATGTCAGCTAAATAGAACACACAACATGTATGATTTTTTCTGATGACATGATGTGAAATGATTCTGAAGCTTTTTTCGGATTGGGATATTCACGGATTAACAGATTATCAACAGGGGTCAGTTTAAAGAAAGGTTTTCCAAGTGAAGGTTTACTGCATGGTCTTTTGATTTATACTGTTTGTGTATTTTAATTTGGAGGACAGTGTTCCCACAAAGAGGCAGAAGCACCTTCTACAGATCTGTGTTGTTTCAGTTTGAAAACACAACATGTTATATACGTACATGCCTCTCTGTGTTTGTTTTAGGATGCATGTCAAAGAAGATGTTGTGGTATGTGTAATGGTGTTCTTAGTGTTTAAGTATTATTAAATAATCATGATAGTACCACAGATGACACTGCGTAAACTTTTATAACTGAGAAGAAAAAGTCCAAAAGGCCAACTTGCACACACCATCAGACTCTTCCATGCAGAACATCTGCTCAAACACACATCTGTAGAGCTGCTGGTGTTGCCTCATAGCACGCTGCTGGTTAATCATAGCGTTAATGTCAGTAATCTGATTGGCCAGCTGGGTCATTTTGATGTTTATTAGAAGAAAACTGAAAGGCTACATGACTAATCAGTACAAATCGCTGTTTGTCTGGTTTCATTATGGATGCATCTGTGATTAGAGAACTCATACTGCCAGCGTTCTTTTACACTTCTGAACTGATGTGAATCTTTCAAAATAAAATGACAGTCTGTAGCTCACTTATTCATAAAAAGCTTTTAATGTGCAAACAAAAGACTTCTGTTTCAAAATGTCTTGATAAATCTATTCTGAAAACTTTATTAAAAAACGAGTTTGTCAGTGTGTAAATACATAATGTGACTTTCTGTTCATTTTTTTACTGTGGAACTACATCACACACACTCATAAGGCATTTACAGTCTATCATCTGAGTGTGTTTTTTTCTCCCTGAGTCCTGTTTGAAAGGATCAGGAGAAGGAAAAAGAGGTAAACTGGACTAAAGGTGGGAATCCTGCAATAAGGATCTATGTTTAGCTTCCCCTCCTTCTTCTGACTTTCTGTCTCTGTTCTCTCCTCTCTCTCTTTCCTTCTCTCTCTCTGGCCTTTCCATTTTATTGATCAGTGTCTCTGACGGGAAACCAGAGATGAGAAACGCTTTGTGATATTTTGGCAGGTGAGAAGGAAGGAAGAGAGACTGATTCAGAGAAAGAAAAGAAAAGAAGGTTGGGTGGGAAATAAGGTGATGAGAAAGGCAGAACGGACAGGTGATGTTTGAATTTTCTATTAAAAAGAATCAGCTGCAGCAGCCCAGAAAAATAGACAGGGATGAAAAGACAGAGAGAAGGAAAGATGAGTTAACATCCCTCTGTCAAACTCAACACACATGCATACACTTCATTCAGAATCAATAAAAGCTCCTGGAATTGCTCAAATCCTAACACCTGGGTAGCAGAGACTGTTTATTTTAGACAATATGTTGGTTCTTTCTCTCTCCACATACCCTGAGAATAAAATGACAGAATGTTTAGAAACAGAAGAGTATAAAATTATTTATGAAGTGAAATAAATATGAGCTATGAAGGAAAAACAAATGAGTCTGCTGATGGTGAAAACTTGGATTCCCAACACGCTGTCTGACTGATAAAAGCTAAAAAAAAATGCTTTAGCAGAGATTTTTTTAGGTGGATAGAAACTTATTTAAAAATCCATATATGTTGTAAGATTTCTGAAATTTGCTAATTGTAAGTCTGTAGCTGTAAAAGTAAAAACCCAGTCAATGTGTGTTTAAAGTGAAGTAAAGGAAAACTGAGGCGTCGAGTGGAAAAATCCAAACACTTGTAAACGTATCTAACTAAATAAAATGGTTGTGAACTCAGTTAATGTGTTTGTCCAAACTGCAGACCTACAAGTCTCACTTACAGAGGTTTAATTGCAGACAATAATGTTATAACTTGTTAATTTAACATGTTTATTTGACCCACCTAAGTATAAAAATGAAAGAGCCAAATAAAATCATGAGGTTGTAATTACTGGTTTTTCTTATTCTGTATTTATTGTATTCCTTTTAACATGTGAGTGTGGCTGTGCTCTCATGGTTATTCTTCCATGTTAGACAGGAGAGTGTTTTAAACCTCAATGTGAGTGTGTCTGCTCTTCATCACATCTGTCTCTGTGTCTCTTATCAGGGTCGTGGTAACGTTAGCCTTGTTGGTCTGGGCAATAAAACCACTTTAGGAAGGAACTACATCTTTTTCATCTTAAAGAGTTGTTGTTTGTTCATGCTATATAAAGATTGTAACAGTTGTCTCTCATCTATAGAGACTTACTGAACTGATTATGAGTAGTTGTGTTTCATCCCTCTCTGCAGAATAAAGACCATTTAATTATCAGCCCCCGTGTTTGTGCTTTTGAAAATAATGTTTTTTCCACCACAAGGTCAAAGAAGGTATACGAAGACATTTTACACATTTAACTTTATTTTACATTCATCCTTCTAACTGATGACATTTTGAAAGAATGTTTGGACAGTTTGGGAATCCGTCTTCTATCCTGATTTTAGATAACCAACAAAAAGTTTCTCAAACAATGAAATCAAACATTGTCAGAGTTGTTGTTAATTTTTTATTTATTTCCAAATTTAGCTTCACAGCATGGTGGTCAGAACATTAATGCTGCTCAGAAAAACAGGAACTAATTAGCATAAAACTAAATATCTAAATAGATATGAAGGAGATGAAGAAGCCTGTCTATAAACACCTTCCTGTACCTTCACCTGTCATGCTGATCTTTTACTGAAGGTCGAGGTTTATGAAAGTTGGAACAACACGTCTCATCAAACTTGCATTTTGTCCAGCCAGCAGAACGAGTTGCTCCTGTACTTTGTCTGTCTCTGTTATTTTCTTCACAGTTTTACACCGAAACATTCTTTTTGTGAAAGAGGTGAGCGTCTTGACAACATCTCGACCTTGAGAATTAACATTGCAGCATTCCCCTGGGTTCTTTTGTGCAGAGAAAATCTTATTTATCTGCAGTTAATTTTTTTTTCTTTTCATGTTGTGGAGATGAAAAGATCAACACTCTAAAATTTAAAGACATATTTTATTATATGTTTGCACAGATAAAAACCTAAACTGATGGAACCTTTTAGAATATTTTCTAAACATACGTCTCTAAGTGCTTTTTAATATGAAAGCCCTAATATGTTCACAGTGTTGTAGCCTTGCATGCTGTTATTGGTGAGTGTCTGTATTAAAATCATAGAAATATCACATCTGTTTTATTCAACTGTTTGTTAGTGCAGAGACTTCCCATCTCATTGCATTCATTCAGATGGGGTTTTGCTTAATTAATTTATTACGTACACATGATCGTTTTTGAAGAATTCCTTCATTTAATTATTTTAATTAAACATTTTCTTTTTTCTCAATAACATGCTGAAGCTTTGAGGGTCCATGTTATTTTTAGTAGTTCACCGCATGGCACTGTAACAATCGTTTAGTTGAATTTAGCAGCAATGTTTGATGTGATCATGGAAATCTGAGCTGGAATTAAAGGAAAATGTTTACATTCACATGACGCGTGTGACTGAAGTCTCGTTTGCAGCAGTGATCAGAAGCTGGAAATACACGTCTGAAATGTAAATAATAGTAATGGATAATAAATTAAAATGTTTCCCTGCACTGTGATCTACAGAAATAGGGATTATACTATGGAGCTATATTCTGGGTTTTTTGAACATAACAAACAATAACAACAACAAACTATCATAACTCTATTTGTTTGTTTTTAAAGGGAAACATGAAAAAGAATGGTATGGAAATATAGTTGTCAATAAATTACTACGTGATAAATTCCTAAATCTTGTCTGTGTGGGAATTTCAGGTTTACTTAATTAAACAAAGTGAGAAGCAGCCATCAAGGTGTCCTCAGCTGACAGCAGAAGCTACTGGTTCAAAACCTACAGCTCATATTTACAAAAGGCCGGTGAACATCAGCATATTAATACAGCTTCTAGTTGTGGGTGTAAATTTTTGATAAGGTCAGCCTCTTCAGTTAAGTGACATTTCTCCTCCACAGAGCCACAAAAGAATCCAAACCTTCTCTTCTATGTGCTTTCTTGCTGTTTTTCACCACCAGTTCTCAGGAAGAGTCAATGGCTTCCTCTTCTCTCTTTGAACAGGCGTTTAGAGGAAAATATTCTGTGGCCTTCACTATGAAAATGTCTGTTAGTCAGATGAGCTACTGAGGAAGTAAAGTTTTCAAAAGAAGTTTTCAAAAGAGGTCAAAATTTTAGTGGCAACACACAAGATCCATCTGAGATGAAAAGACCTAGAGAATGTTAGAAGTCCAAACATGAAGCTATTCAAACCCAGTCGTTACCATGTTACCTTACATTTAGAGTTATTGTGATTATAAAAACCTTCTGCTGTTCCACCCGTCTTTGCTTCATCTGGTTTTATCAGAGCATTTCCTGTCCAGCATTTGAATCATTAATAGACATACAAAACTGTGATGAACAAAGTAAACCAAATTTAGGGACAATCTGCAGTTAGAATACAAAATTTGTCTGATGTCACGATCATACATCACAGTTAGAAGCTCGTGGATAATGGGTGATAAACGCTACGTAGATGTTTGGCTACATAAGGCTGATAAAAATAATGACACTTAGGCTAACACTGGAAAAATCTTTCCAAATTTATTCCACACGAAGGGTCCTGGTTTACGTAAAACACATTTTTAGAGAATGGCAGGTGAGGGGTCATCCAAATTCTCCGTCTATGGTTTGGAACATTCTGTCATTAATATTAATTTTTCTGTTGGGAAAAAATCTCCATTCTTGCTGCCTCTGCTGAATCTGAACACAGACTCAGGACCAGCTGATTAAAGCAGGTAAATCAGAGCTGCTCATTTATGCATTATTAATATGTTCACTCAATACCACTGATTTTATTTTATTGTATTTTATTTTTAATTGTTACTAATTGGGAAATTGTTACAGATATATTTTAACCACATAGATTTACAAGTTTGTGTTCTTCTGTTTCACTTTTTTTCCATGTGTTCACAGATGTTATAGTTTGACCTCTTGTTATTAATCCACTCTGCAGAAAGAAACCAACTCCATCCATCAAGCTGCTGTGAAATCCTGTAACACACCTGACTGAAAGACCAACTCATCTGTTTTTACTCCATTTCTGGACGTACCTGGAAGCAAAACCCAGTCTTTCATTGATCTTTTTATCTGAATAAATAAAGCCATGAAAAATCTGAGAACACAAACGTTTTTTTCTCTTTTCCTTCTTATATTTTGTGTCTGATAAATTTACATTTTCATCTTTCCTGTTAAAACTTTATTTTTCTGTCAGCACATCCGGGATTATTCATATTCAGTTAAAACAAAGTGAAGTGGAGTGAAGAAGAACTGAGAGGGTGAACAGAGTGTGATGTGAATTAGCTGCCCTCCCCACCAGAACCATGGCAACCCATCAGTGTTACCCTGAACCAGAAGAGTGAAGCTTTTGTATGAATTTCTAAGCAAGTGAGAAATAGTCATCACCGATAAATAATGACTAAGAACTGAGGCATTTTGAAGATTTATAATTATTCTATATAGTTAGAAAAACCCCCAAACCTATAGAATCCTTGTTTTGCTACATTATCGTCTAAGATATACGCTATAATGCTAATAAATGTAACATCAATGTCAAGTAAACACCTTCATATAAATCAGCTCTACTTGTCACCCTACACATCTGTCTGAGGTTTATTGGATGTAAATGTTTTATAGATGGAGCTTGTGATCACAGTTTATTCATTGTCAAAGATTTTTTTATTTCAGAACATTCTCATTTCGGAGATACAAAAGGTACAATGAAAAATAAAATGAAATATAAAGAACAACATAGTTCTAGATGATAATAATAAAACAAATTAACAAAAGACCACTTTGCAAAATCAATAAAATTAATTAAGAATGCATGAAACAATATTATAGTTAATGCAGACTGTCACTTCTTGTTAAACTAATAAATGTAAAAAATGTAAGACATCCCAGATAAATGAGATTCATTCAACTGAAGGAAACTGCAGAAAACTTCCATTAGCTGCACAAAGATTTGAACTTCTGTCTTTATGTTAACAAAACATGTAACGATTCTGGAACGAGAAGAATATACTCAATGCTAAATCACAGTTCAACGTTTCATCTTATCTTTGAAATCATTTTAAATCACCAATAAATCACATATAGTCAGATAAGTTAATGTAAATGAAAATAATGTTCAACAAATACTAAACAAACAAACAAACTCAGAAAAAACGAAATCCAGGTGAAAAAATCCTCCAGTTTACTCTTGAAACTGTTTAAATGGTTTACTTTTACTCTCAGGCCAGTGATCGAGACACAGCAGGACAGTTTCAGTTTTTCTCCAAATCAATAATCAGAATTTGCCTGATGCACTATGTTAATTATTTAAAATTTACTACAAACATTTCTTTAGAATAACATGTGACATCTGTTTCTTGTTAAAAAGTCAAAAAATTAATCATGTCGCTTTTTTCCTGAAATCTTTTTTTCTTGACTTTGTTTGAAAACCTAATATGTTAAAGAAACAACATTTATTATAAAAATAAAAGCTCTGATGTTGATTTGTTGCACTAAATCACCAGTTGTTCATGACAATCAGAGAAAAGCACATTAAATTAGACTATTCTGTTTTCAATATGTATCACTTCATTATCTAAATCTTAAAAACAAAACAAGATAACACGTTTTATTCCATTAATATAAGACTTACAGTAATAATTAAAGAAAATCTACCTCATTTTTTATTGACATGAATCTTTGTACATTAAACTGGATGACTGGCTGTAAACGATGCAGAGCTGGGATGTTATTATTTGAATGCTGGACTCAGAAAACAGAGATGGTAACTTTAAGAGTTTTATCATTGATGAACGTTTATCGGTTGTCTCAGGATTCAGCTGAAAGCAGGTCAGTCTCTAAAGACAGGTGAGAAGTTTCAGGTTATTCAATCAGAAAATAGTTTTTGTCTTTCTGAGCTCTGATGGTGGAGAAGAAGATCCAGGTCAGCTTGGTGATTATGTCAGCGGTGGTAGATCAGTAACAAAGGAAGCATGGATAGTTTTTATATACTTCTGTAGATCTGATCATGAACTTTCAGGTAAATTCACTCAGTCAGAAACCTTCATAAGAAAAAACCCGTGTGACAGTTAATGAAGCCTTAGAAGCAAACACAGTCCTCCTCCTACTCAACTCAGTTTGAGGATTTTGTGATGAACAGAGAATAATAAAACACCTTTTCGATTTTTATCAGGTGACGCAAACACAAACACTCTTTAATATCATCACATTGAAGTAGCTCTTCACCACAGATCCCACAGACAGACAGGAACAAGCTAACAAATGGATATAATTATCTGTACTGATCAATAAGACTAAATGAGACACACTCATCACTGTACCCTCCGTTTACCTGACAACACAGAAGAAATGTGTAGCAGTGCTTTGTGATCATGTTTTCTATTTTTTCCCAGTGGACACTTTGAGCTGGTTTTAACACTGACAGAAGCAGAAAGTGGAATAAGATAAGAGGTGTTTATCTCTATAAAATCAGAGTGTTTGTTCTGCTGTTTGAACTTCAGCCTCTTAAAACTTCACTTTCTGGTTCAACACCTCAGAAAAGTATTAAAGTCTCATGCTGAGTGCAGTCACCTGCAGGAGTCAGATTCTTTGTCAAATTAATTTTAAAAAATGCTCCTAGATTGTCCATTTTTCTTCACATTTTTACTTAAATTTCCTGCTGATATATCTACATCTCATCTAGAACAACTGAATCATGCCTGAATAACCAGCATCTAAGTGTCAGGCAGTGTTTCTCAAAGCAGAAGTTATGTGTGCCTGAAACATTAAGTAGGAGGTCTTGGGATGATTTCCAAAAATCTGTTCAGTTCAGAAGGATCAGTTATGCAATTTTTACTCTATACTTGTTAGATTAAGTAAAAACTATAGAGTAACACTTTACAATAAGTTACACAAAAATGTGCTTTGTAGTTATAAATAAAAATAGGTAATATAATGGTTTGTTTAAGCCATCTGTTGTTAATATTTTCAAACTAAAATCAAAGTTGCAAGTCTGTGCCAAAGTGATGTTACGGGTCAGAGACTAATAATATTATGAATGACTGATAAAAGGGGTTAAAATCTGAAGGGAGGGGAAATGGAAGGGCTTTGCAGAGAGAGGAAAGAGGCTGTCATTTCTTTTCATAAGTATTTTTCATTTTCTACAAGCTTTTCTGCAGCACCTTACATCAAAAGCCATAGAATTGTGTTTCTGAGGAAGGGTTATGAACATTAATATCTGACATGTTGTAGGACGTCATCTGAAACGTCTCAGTTTGAAGGAAGCTCTGACTCACACATCTCCACATGGTTAATTTTAGTTAATAAAACATTTAGTAATTGAAACTTTTCTTTAGTGCTAACATGTGCCAGGTTGGTAACAAGACAAAATAAAATAGGATGAGAAGATGTCACAGTTGGACTGGAGAGAGCCAGAACAACAAGAAGGAAACAGATCGAACGGAGGGAAAAGGAACAACATGCCTGGATGTCTGGAGGCAAACTCAGCACAGGAGGGGAGAAACAGACAGGAGGATGATCATCTGGAAAAACTGGACAAATAAAAAAAACTGGGTGAGACAAGCGACAGTACTGCAACTATATCACAACAGGTTTCCTTCAATCCCAGCGTATTATCAAACATTTATAATTGAAGCATGCATGTGACGTGCATGTGGAGACCCTGAAATGCCAATTTTAGATTTTTTCAACTTTATTTTCTTGTCTGAAAATGTTTATTAAAGCAGAACCATTACAATAGTTTTGTTACTGATATTTGTTAAAGAAAGTTGGAATAATATATTTCTAAACGATTTCACGTCTGAAGGCAGAAACAGGAAAAGTAACGTCAAAGAGACGTAAAACAGAAGAGAGACGGGGAGACTGAGACGAGCTGAGGAGAAAAATAAGAGAAGCTGAAAAAATGTGGAACTGGGTGTCAGAGCTCAGTTTACTTTATTAGTTTTCTATAAAGCTATTTGAGACGGACAAAAGGAGAATGTGTCTTCAGTGCATGTGTCCCAAGGCTACCTGTGTCTGTGTGTGAGTGCATGTTTGTGTGTGTCGGTGTACAGAGAGGGCAGCGCAGGAACAGCATGCTCATTGCTCACCGATGGGGTCTTTTCATTGAATCCCAAGGCCAACAGAAATGAAAAGACCACTCACACAAACACACGCCTCCCTGCACCTCCTCTCCATATCTCCTCCCATACTTGATTCTTCTATCCTCTTGTTATTCTCCAGGAGCTGAGAAGGCCTTGTACTTTAAACTCCCTCTTGTGTCCTGTTGCGTCTTTGTGGTTGTATTTTGTCTGACGCACTCTGTGCAAAACTCTTGATCCAGCTCTCGTTTTAAAAATATTTCCCCTCTAAGAGCCAGACTTTTAAAATTATCAATAGTTATGCAGACTTTCTGAAGGTTTTTCAAAGTGTGATTTTTTCCCATTTATTCGTGGTTCAGGTCTATTGGACAAAGAATGACATAAAACTGGAACTGGGCATATGAAGTGTACAAGAAGCAGTGTTGACCTAATACAGAACCTGGGAGCTGCTTCCTTTTTTAGGTGATCATCTACTGCATGTCAAGGTTTTAGCTAATCAGTATCTGTAAATCACCTTTTAGAAGCTCAATACTCATTTTCTCTTTGTTGTCATCTGAAAAAGAATCATTTTATTTTAATTTCATCTCGTTTATTTAAGATTCTGTTCTGGAAAATGATACATTTTTAAGCTTCACTTGTTCGATTCATTTTAGAAATTTGGGAGAAAACAGGTTTATGCAAATCAGCAAGCAAACAGCTGAAACCTCCTGGAGGCAAACAAAACATGATTATTGAAAGTTTTGAGTGTAAACACAGCAGAAACTGATAATTAGTCAATTAAATAATGGAAGTGTTTGATCTGTTTTGATTGTTTGTGAACAGCCAACTTTATAATATTTAGTGATCACTGTTTTAATTCCCCTGGTTTTTAATGTTTCCATTTACTTTAAAACAACTTGGCAAAAAAACTGGATCTATATCACATGCAGAACCTGAAGGAAACACCACGTAGCAAATTTACAAAGTAAACAATTCAACCAAGAAACCTACTAAAAGAGAGAAGCTGTATAGTTGTACTAGTATGATAATTTGTCACTTTGTGTGTTTTTTAGTAAAACATCATTTAAAGGAATGATGTGCTCCTTGTCATATAGTCAATGATCAAAGTGCAGTTTTTAAGATTTTTGTCTTCATGCTGTTCTCATGCTCCCCTAATGGATCCTTTTGTTAGACTTTTATGTCTATAAAATGAATGTTAAAATTATTCTCTGAAATGAATTAAGAAAATGACACGAAAGAAAAAAAGAAACACAAAATAAATAGAATGTTTTTTATTTCTCCACCCAGCTGGTAATTGGGCTTCAAAAACACAGCAAGACGGTCGTGTTCCACTAAGCAGCGATTGATCACTGTGTGTGTGTGTGTGTGTGTGTGTGTGAGTGTGAGGTGAAAACATGGGTGATAGTTTAACTGATACACACAGCTGTCTCACTTTTGCCTCATCTTTGGCATTTTCTCTCTTCTTCATCACCCCCCTCCTTCTCTCCACTTCTGAATGAAGAGTGGATGTGCTCTGTGTTGTCCTTCTCCAATCTCCTTCCTCAGTGTGTGTCCACCGCTGCCATGGACACAGCACAGATATACTAACACACACACACATGATCCTTCCTTTTCTCTGTCCAACAACTTCCTCCCTCCCTACTTCCCTTTTATCCCCTCCACCTCATCTGTCCCCACCTCTCTTCATTAAACCTTTGCAGTCTCCTCATTGCCTCCTGCTTAGCGCCCACTTATCAATGCTGCATTCAAAGCACAGGAGGGGATCTGAGGAGAGATGGGTCAGATAGGAAGGGAGTGTGTGTGAATAAGAATCAAATCTTTGTTTATGCGAGTCTTCATGTTTTAAAGTCTATAAGTGTGTGATTGGTGTATGTTTCTTTTTGCCTGGAGCGATTTAGAGCAAAGACAGAATCTAAAGCAGCTTGACCCTCTAACTAAGTCAAAACAAGGCAATTACACGGACACAGACATGAAGACGCCATGTCTGATGGAATCAACATGTACAGAAGGCACAAAGACAATAACTATACGTACGATACAATATTAGAAGGAACTGCATGTTAACAAGGAATCAAAAATGTTACTTTTATAAACCTTTTCTAGGAGAATGAAATGACGTGGATTATGAAGGTTTAGCATGGAGTTTATTTTCTCTATCTGGAGCTGCTTGACTGTGAGTCTGATCGCAGACAAATTCATCTTCCTTATTCATCTGTTATTTACAGGCTGGAAGTGAGTTCAATGATATTCAAATCTTACATTAAATGATCAGCTCCAGAACATGGCTCTCAGATCCTGTTTCAGGTCTTTGTTAGATTTTTTGGTTTTGGTTGGTCTTGCACTTTCACTTGTTTTTTTTTTCACTTGTTTCTTAAAGACGTGACTTTCAGACACTGTTCATCTGCTGCAGATAGTTTCAAAGCTAGTTTGTTTTCCTTTGTTCTGTTTTCTACAATCTGAAGTTTTATTTTATTATTAGAAATGTTAAAATGGAGGATGGATGGATGGATGGATGGATGGATGGATGGATGGATGGATGATGGATGGATGGATGGATGGATGGATGGATGGATGGATGGATGATGGATGGATGGATGGATGGATGGATGGATGGATGGATGGATGGATGATGGATGGATGATGGATGGATGGATGGATGGATGGATGAATGGACGGACGGAGGGACGGACGGACGGACGGATGATGGATGGATGGATGGATGGATGGATGGATGGATGGATGGATGAAAAATAAAAAGTGTGTGAAGACTCAAAGTTAATATTCAGGTCATGAAGCAAACAAAAACCTTGGTCTCATCCAACTTCTGCTCGGCTACTAGAGAATAAGAGATGCTGTACAGACTGTGGTGACTATAGTTCTCTACCTTCACATCAGATTTTAGAACTTTACATGTGGCTATAATATTTATATTAAATACAGTGAGATGCTGCTTGTAATGTACTTTAGTCAACCTGAAAGATGTGCTTCTGGTTATTGTCCCTGTAAGGAATCCGCTAATGATCTTATGGGAAAAGAAGGACTGTGTGGGAAGGTTAATAGAGTGGTGACACACATTAGCCTTTTAGTAATGTCCAGCAAGGTAATTCTGCCTTTAGAGGAAATGTAGAAGGTTAGCTGGGGCCTTAAAGTGGAGAGAAGGAGCCCTGCCCGAGTCTGGATCACCAGCAACATCCCATCTGTTACAAGTAGAAAAATTAGATATAAAGAGCAAATCTCATCAGAGGGAGGAACACTTGAAAAAAGCTACATGACATTGTGTTTTTGATTTACTGACATCAGAAGTTTAAAGTTCGATTTAGACAGACTTGAATTACGTTCACGTGATTCACATGATTCACATGATTCACGGATCTTCATCGTGTTTTTTTGTTTCAGCTTTGTGCTTCTCTTTTTTTAATTTTTGGTTTGTCAATATTGGTTTTATTAATAATCACATAAATTGGTCTTCTAATTTGTGTTTTTAGTTTGATCTCATGACTAATTATTTTTGCTCATCATGTCTAGTTATAGTTCATTCTTTTATTCTTTCCCTTCAGTTATTTTATTTTCTCAGTTTCATATGATTTGTTTTTACCCTTTTAGTTCAGATGGATGTTGTCATATATTCTTACTATTAGTTATAGCCTTGATGATGATGATGATGATGATGATGTTTTTCTGTTTCCACCAGTTATGTTATTTTGCTCTCAGTCATAGTTTTTTCACAGTGTCCTCTGTTTCTCTGGTTAATCCCTCACAGCTGCCAATCATCTGTAATCACACACCTGGTTCTGATGTCAGTCATTTACCTCCTCAGTATATCCAGATCCCTGGTTCAGTTTGTCATCATGTTTTCATGCCAGTGTCATGCTCCCTGTCTAAGCTTGTTTTATCTTGGTTTCTTTAAGTAAAGACTGTTTTTATTTTACCTGTCAGCTAACTGCATGTCTGCGTTTGGTCCTGCACCAGACACGCCCATATAGCATCATATTAGAATTAAGGCATATCATTAAATTCACATTCATTTTATAAGTTATTCATGAGACAGTGTCTTTAAACAAAAGGCTGTTTTAGAATATATAATACCTTTATTTAACTTATTATTTGCTTCCTATTTACTTTGTCTCTTATTTCTCTGTTCTTACATATGTATTTTCATAAATTCTCTATGAAGCTACTGTTATTTGTATATTTACAGATTCTTTTGTCTGACTATTTTAAATGATGATATTTTGACTGAAAAGCAGCAAAGTAAAAGTATTAAATTTCAATCATGGTCCCTTTCTAGGCTGTGACATGATTTCTGCTTTATTTACATGTACATGTAACCTGTCACAGATAAAGTTAGAAGTGTCAGAACATTCTATAGTTCTTAAGCTGCTGTTCTTCATCTGTTTGACGTTGACGGCATGAGAGGATCAGGAATGCAGGTACAAACTGGCATTACCTGTTAGTTTTTATGAAATGAAGAGAAAGACAAGCATTTGATCAAAAACGTTTTTACACAGAGATCAGAGTATATAGATGTGTAACAGACTGAGAACCAGGTCCCACCCTGTAGGAGACTCACTGGCTTTTTGTTTGTACTGATTATGTTTCAGTTTCCTGCAGCTGTTTAATCTCAAATACAACGTGATAAAAAACGTCTCCCAAGTGAACTGGATTCATCTCATGTTCAGATTAAAATATGTCATTCAATTACAAATGATTAGAAAACTGCTGCTACTGGACAAAGTCAAACTGAAGTCCAATATCTCCAAATTGATTTTGATTGTCAACTTGTTTTGGGCTGGCCTGTACCCCCGGAGTGTGAGGTCCTAAAAGCACTTCTGTTAAATGATAACCAACATGAGCCGTGAGACTATTCTTCTGATAAAACATTTTGCGTTTCCCTGTTTATTGAAATCTAAACTAATGAAATCTGGAGATGTTTAAAAATCCAAGTATCACTCATGTTTGCTTCGCCCTGCTCTCCTTTTGCTTCACATTCTCACCTGCCAATCATCTGCCAAAGATTATGCAGAATTATTTTTTTAAACAAGCTGAATTTCCACCCCTCTCTCCTCAGTTCCTCCCATCCACACACCCCTACCTAAAAATGAATGACCTCCACTTCATTTTGTAGCTGCAGTATTTCACACTCACTCGTGCTTCCATCTTCTTCTCTCTTTCTTTGGCATCATTAAAGTTTGACCTGACAGAGAAGCATGTTGTTGAGTATTTAAATAGATTTTTGGTGTCCTTGCTTCTGTATGTTTATGTCAAAATTTTCACTTGCTTTTGTGCACGTTCAAGTCTGCACGTCAACAAGCCTCCAGATGACAAGTGTAAAATAATGCAGGAGGATGTGCTATCTGTATAATGAGCTGACTTTCCTTCTCAACTCTTCAACCTTGAACCGAGTGGAGCTGGACTTTCTGTGTTGACCCAAGCCAAGATATTTTCTGGCAGATAAAAAAAACCCACAGTGTTTCTTGTTACTCTGAAAGAGCTTTACAACTCTAACTTGCTGCCCAAGTACATTTGTTAAAATCAAAATCTCATCTTTGACACCGATAATTAAATTAGATAACATCTGGGTGGTGGGACTGAAGCTCGACATTTTCCAAAAATATTTGTAAATTAAACAGATTCAAACCATTTTTCTGCATGAAAAAGTCCTTGTTAGTTTAAAACTTGAATCACAAAAATAAAACATCAAACTTTAAGAAAAACAAGTTTCACTACAAACATGTTACAGTTTTTTTCAGGCACATCTCTATTGAATGTGATATGCTAAAGTGTCCCAGTGTAAATGTGATGCTAAGTGTGAAAACAAGAATGACCTTACAGACATTTAAAATAAAAAAACATGATGTACATACAACCCAAACCTCCCACTAACATCTAGACAGAAAAATGATTTGCTTGTTTTTGAAAGTTTCCTATTTCAACATGACACTGGGTTGTTAAATCAGACTGATTTACATAGTCAGGACAAAGTTTTTCCTCCCTTTTCTTTATTTGTGAGGGTCTCTGTGTGTTTTAATCTCATAATGTGGCCCCAAACTGAACAGGACTCAAATTTACAGTGACTTAATGTAAACATGGGGACTGACATGAAAAATCCCTTCGTGACAGCTGATATTTCAAAGCTGATTTTAAGATTAAGGTGTAGAATTAGGAATTACTTTATAGAATAGGATCAGACAGGTTAATGTCAAGGTTTAAGGTTATAGGATAATCAGAATGTAGTAGTAACTGTGATGAAAACAAAACTTCTGTGTTTTCTAATGAACTTTTTGAGCTTGTGTTTGCAGAAACCAACATTATCTTAATACTGATGTCTTTAAAAAGTCCATCTTTTATCAGGGATGTGTGTGTTTGTGTGTGCAATAACATTTAGAGGAACATTTCTTCTCACATTTTCCTGAGCAAATTTTCTTTTGGGGGTGGAGGTGGGTTTGCAGGATGGATATTTGGTTATTCATATCTGACAGACATTAACACGAAGAATTAAAAGAGAATAAATTATTCAGAATGACAGTCATCAGTTAGAAAAAAAATACAATAAATCAAATACAAAGTAAAGGATTGAAATCCTGAAGAATTTACATCAAAAAGGAGGGAGGGGCAGAGAACGGAGGGACTGGGATTTTTTGTAATTTAAGAAAAATGAAAGTAAACAAGTTTAATTGTAAATGTAGCTGAGTTAGTTGTGAATTAAATTAAAACAACAATAAAATCTATATCAAGATTCAAAACAGTTCATTTCATGAAAAGTTCTGATTCTTAAAAAAACATTTCTGCACATTGTGTTTGTAAATAAGATAAGATGACTCGCTGAGAGTTTACGGTAAGTCCACTCATGATGTTCTAAGAGAACTAACTGTTTGACTAATTGATCTCTGTGAGGAATTACACAGCTGATTGGAAATGGACAACATGAAAGAGGAGAATGAAGGCTCTGCAGAATCCTATAAATCAGGCAAACATTCCTAAATGTTCCCATATGAGGAGGGTGAATGAAACTCAATGATTTCTTATCTAAGAATGTTGGTTTTTGTTTGTATAATTCCAACAATTTATATTGCTGTAATAGTCCCTCTTGTTCATTTGATGAGAGAAAATCATTGAGAAAAAATATCAAATCAGATCAAAAATGGGTCAAACTAGAATAAGCCTGTGATCAAACCTTTTTATGTGGGTTCAAAAATGAGTTTTTGGTTTCAACAAACCCACAAATATTTATATTGTGAGACAATTTGTCATTGTTCTCCTGAAATAAAAGATGTTAAGGTTTTAATCTGCACTGTGGCTTTTGGATATGATGATTTGAAAATCTAAATGGCTTGGATACAGTAACAAGGAGGAGGATGGTGATGTGCAGAGGGAGCAGGAAGTAGAGGAAAATGAATTAAAAAGAACCGATAATGATGAAGGAGGAGAGGAATGTGTGACTTGGCAACACGGAGAACATTTGAGCCAGATGCACCCACTGAGTCTTCTCACTTTCATTCTCTTTTATCAACTTCTCACATTTTAATATAAATTAATTGTGGGGAAAAAATCTATTGTAACTTCTACAAACCTGTAAAATAACACTTGCTCTGAAATAACGTTGATTTGAGAAAGTTTGTCAGTGTCAGATATGTTACCATTTAGATAAATGATTTGTTTTAGACTGAAGCTGATGTCACAGTTCTGTTTGATTCAGTCAGTTCTAAGATTCCATGACAGAGACCAGAACATGTTATCTGGATTAAGGGAACGTTCACCCACTGAGTTAGGAACAGCCTTAAACTGGTTTAGTTCATGTTTATCTGATCTCAGTTCACTCATAATGATCTTCTTCATGCTCCAGAATTAGACACAGACTTTTTTTTTTTTTTTTAGGGGGGGGGGGGCGTTTCTTGGACCTGTAGTTTACTTTATATGAACTTACAGTAAAATTATTAGACTATATGAGGCATGTTTTCATTGTTATGAAGATACACAGATAGCCAAATGTTGATGCATTTTAGACACTACGGTGCAAAAATGCTTCACACTTATCCGTTTATGGAATTAAAGGATCGTCTCACTCTTGCCTTCATTCTCTTTTCCCTGTTCTCTCTTTTATCTCTCTCTTCCTTTACTGGTGGCTCATTGGGACGGCCCTCTCTCTCATAGCTCTACCTGCTGGTGATGCTGCCTCTGTTGAATCTGCAGTGTCTCACCTGCTTCCACTCTACTAATGAGCTGCTGCAAGTTTAATTCTTCTGCTCCATATGCCAGACTAATGAGTCGTTTTGGTGCTTGTCTTGGCCAAGTTCATTCTTGTTAGATTTTTTTGTGTTGAAAGTATTTCAACTCATCTCCACACTCCCTGAGAGTGACCCATAGAAACTTAAATTTAAATATTCCCATTAATGCGCATCTCTGAA
Source organism: Pachypanchax playfairii (assembly GCA_006937955.1). NCBI lineage: Eukaryota > Metazoa > Chordata > Actinopteri > Cyprinodontiformes > Aplocheilidae > Pachypanchax > Pachypanchax playfairii. The sequence continues at coordinate 1,592,421 of SSNP01000005.1, read as the reverse complement.
GCTTCAGACCACTCAACCCAAGTGAGCTGTTATTTTTAATGCACTCTGACCACGCCCTTCTCCACTCTCCACCTGCACCTGAGTTTACCCGCTTCCTGTTAAGTCCTCCACACTCCCATGATTGGCTCCTGGAACCTGCAAAACAAATGTCAGATCCAACATCCTAACATCTCAACTAAAATTTTAGATTTGGTCTCAGTATGGAGTTTGTTTACAGTCTCTCTAAACCCAGCAGCAGTCAGACAAAACGATGAGCCATTTTGTCATAAGAAGGATCATGCTTGGTAGTTTTGAAAAATTCTAAAAATCACAAAAATGAGCTGCAGAAATTAGCATTAGACTTCATTGTTGGCTCAGGCTACCGTGCAAGATGTTGTGTTTGGATGAATGAAGCGCACAACTTCGACTCCAGTTTCTGCTGCTATGCTTTATGACAGAATTTAAATGCACTGTGCAGTGGATGCTGTTGAAATATCAAACTGTTAAATTACTGAAAACATAACAAGTGATCAAGTGGAACACAATGCAGATCATTCAGCATTGAGTATTTGAGACAGTTTTTTGTTGTCTTGCAGCAGCAGTTGATAAATCTTTATAAGCAAAGAGATAATAAGACACGTTTCACAGGAAGGTGTCCTGTGACATTTCATACCTTTTTGTCTCAAACTGAGAGTGAAATCCGGCAGCCACCTGATCTCACAACATGCTGTCCTGCAGCCCTCGCTGATGTATGTGTGTGTCAGCTTTTCCATCATTGGTCTTTGACAATGGGGCTTCAGAACTCACTGACAGCTGGCCCATACTGTCTGTATATGTAATAAATGCACACACACTCAGTTGCATACACACACTAATATTTCCATCACACAGAAGGACATTACTGCAACAGACCAGACCAGAGATCGCTTACTCTCCAAAATCTGTTTGTCAGAATCTAACTGAACACAGCCATAAATCACATCTATTAACTGAAACTTATATAGAGTTTTATTAAAGGTAGTTTGTTGAAATATTTTATATTGTAGACAGACATACTGTATATTTTAATAAAATATATGTGCTAAATAAAGATACACATTTTTTATGATTAAAATTGATTTGTCTTCCACCTTGTTTTGGTGTAGACAGCTGTTCAGCGCTGATCTTTTGTTCTTCCCTTTGGACAGTTCATGCTGTGCAGCTGTGCACCATGTCTCCTCTAAATGTCCTTCAACCACCCTCACACACTTGAGGAGCTCATAGAGGAGACAACAGCTGAGAAGAACGCAGACTAGATCTAAAAGTAAACTAACTTTATTCTATCCAAATATCTAATAACTCTGGATATTCATATTCAGTCATGGTAAAATCTATATTTTAGGAATCAGAACATCATTCAAGTTTTCCCCCAAGCAAATGTGTAACAAATCATTTTAAATATATTAAAAAAGAGCACAAGTGATAGAGTGATGAAGCGTTGCATCAGGGTGATGAGGGTGATACTCACACCTTTGCTCAGGAGATTTGGATCATGACTGAACATAAGTGAAAGATCAAGTTCCTGCATACAAGAGTTGGAACTGAGTTAGCTCTGCAGGGTGTCTGGGCTCTGACTTCATCTGGTGTCTCACACGACTGTTTCTTCTGAATTTCATTCCAGAGGGAGTTTCCAAATTGTTCATGACAATTTCCAGTTGTTTTTCTTTAAGAGAAAAGAAAACAAACGTTACCATCTTTTAAAAGATTGCAGGGCAGATTCCACATATATGTGATGACAGAAAGTGAAATAAAACAGACAGGATACACTTATCAGAATTATGAGAAATCAGTGGCTGGATCACACAATATCTTCTTATAAACATGTTTGTCTTTAAGCTAATTGAGAGGATTTGGTTCAAAATCTGTCAAATCTGGTTCCTTCCACCAGTAAAACTATCCAGCACCTGAATCTACTGCAGCTCCGTCCAGACAAGCAGACAATGTCTCTGTCTTTGTTTGTTGCACTCACACACACACACACACACACACACACACACACACACACACACACAAATGTCAGACAGTCTCTCCTGAAAGGGCCGAGTCAAGTGTTCAGTTGATGTTTTTCTCCATTCATGAATATTAATGAACTGCTCTCTCCATCAAAACACAACCAGTCTTCATTTATACAGACACCAACGTGAAATCTCACGCACTAAAATACATTCATCCAAACCAAAACACATGCGCACGTACTGCAGTACATAAGGAATGACAGACAACAAGACAAAGATGGAACAGCAGAGATAGTTTACAAATAAGTCAACAAGATAAATGCCTTAAAAACATCAGGAAAAATAAATAAATAAAAATCAGTCCAGGAGAAAGAAGGTAAACTACTGCAAGGCTGAAAAGTGCTGAGCCAAGATTTGTGGTCAATTAAGTTGGATTTAGTGAACCCGTGATGAGATCCGTACTGACGCCATGTTTTCATATTGGACTGAAGCTGCAGGTAAGCCTTTAAGTTTTCTTCTGTACACTCCTCAACCCTTCTCACTGTCTCTCCTATTATTATTTTTTTATCTACTTCACTAACTCCTAGCTCTGATGAGAGATTTAGCTGTGCAACCAATAAAATACCAGAAACAGCAGAGGATAAATCAAGACTAAACCCTCTTCCAAAGCCTCTCAGCTGCAGCCTCACACAGAAAAACACTTTACTGAGACACTTAAATACAAGTATGCTGTATGTGCATGTTCCAATGAGAGAGCCCATTAATGAGAAAAACACTGGTCAGGTTAGATGGTGACCAGTCAAAGATAAATACCTCTAAAGCATCAAATTTTAGTTCAGAACATCATGAATATTTTTACAATGCAACACCACTTTCTCATTTAGTTGTATAAGAAGGTGTGTCCAAACATTTGACTTAACTTTTGACACAAACTGACTTTGTTCTCACAAAACAGGAACTTATATGATCTGAGAGGTGATTGTACGTTTACTGTATAAAAAGATAAAAATGGTATTAAAAGTAGATTCATGTTTATTGTTGCGGTATAATTGTGGAATGAAGCAAAAATAAACCTTAAAATAAACAATTCACTTTTAGTTTTAACTGGTCAATAAAGTAATTTTGTAGTGAAACAAATGTAAATGATCTTTGTTTTTTTTCTGTTTTCTTATTGTTCTCTTGTTGTTCTGATCAGTAAGAAGTCCAGACACCTTCATATAAACATACCTACACCTGTTCAGTCATCATGTTATGTAAACCCTCATAATCTGTGTACACTGATGATGATGATGATGATGATGATGATGATGATGATGATGATGATGATGATGATGATGATGATGATGATGATGATGATGATGATGATGATGATGATGATGATGATGATGATGATGATGATGATGATGATGATGATGATGATGATGATGATGATGATGATGATGATGAAGATGATGCACTGATTGTATTTATTGCATGATGACTGAATAAAACTCTGCTATTATCAGTAACGTTCCAGCAGCATGAAGGAGAGGCCCTGCAGCTCATGCACAGAAAGTGAATTCCTTGAATTTCGAGGCATTTTGGAGACGCTGGCTTTGAATAGAAAAAATGTGCCCATTTTACTTCACATATTAATAAACCCAACAAATTTTCAAACACTGTGCTCAAACTCATTTTAACAACTTTATAATCTGTAAAAGTTTTCAATCCAGACAAATAAGTGTGACTGTCAGGATCCTGGTGCTTCTGTCTTACTGAGATTTTTGGGTTCACCGATCCTTATTTTCACTTTTTGGAAAGGAACAAAGAGTTTTCTGATGGATTAAATCTCAGATTATACCATGGTAGACTCTGTTCTGGTTTCTATAATAAAACAATCATATTGTTAAAACCAATTAATTTGGCAGTTTACAAAAAGACTTTGATTAAAAAAACACATAGCTGTTATTTTAGTTTTATTCCCCTTGTTAAAACTAATGGTTCAGAATGTAAAACTGGGATTTTTGTTTTAGGACTACGTGTCAGATTGGAGCTGAAGAATAAAAAACACACTGTGAGTAGGAAAAACAATCATGTAAATTCACATACGATTAACACTTTAGTGTTGCCATGGGCAACAAACTCAGAATTCAAACAATTCACACAAACATCACAAACATCTGCTGAAGCTGTTGGATACCACAGCTGTGTTTTCAGGCTCGTAAATAAGTGACAAAACAAGTGTGTTTAAAAAAATGTTGTTGTTTTTTTTAAACCGTGTTTAATGAAAACTATTTATTCAGTAATTCACCTGATAGAAAGAAATCTGAAGCTCTGGCCAGATGTGAATAATGATAAACATGCAGATTAAAAAGCAAAGAATAATACAAGTCAGGTTTCTCTAAAATAGAAAAATCCCTTTAAGTAGTTCTGAAGATGAGCTGCCAGGATCCTTTTCCTGTAAAAATGCATCTGCTTTGTGGTTAGAAACTGAGTTCTTCAGGTCACGCCAACATGATAAAAGAAACAGGTTATAACTGTTTTCCAGGTGGAAATATGTGAGCAGGACGGCCTCCTGGGTCAGTCTCGGTGATAAACAGGTAGAAGAGCAGTATTGGTTCTCTCTATTAGTTTTTGAAGCAAAGCAAAGCAGAAAACTGACAAAAGGTCAAACAGTATCTTCAGAACAACTTCTTTTATTCTACAATGAAACCTTATTTCTTTCTTAACTAAAGCTCTGATAAATGTAGACTGACCATGTCATTTGTTACAGATTTGGTTCATTTGGTTAAAATTTGTTGTGGAACAATGTGGCACTTTATTTAGACTGAATGACAGGGTAGAAGATATAAATCAGTTTTGCTGAGTTTGTGTTTAATAACTGGATCAAGCCAAACACAGTTAGGCTGTAATTTGACACATAACAGGCAGAATTGATGCTAAGATATGTCAGGCTGGCGTGAAGACGAGGAATCTAAACAAATACTTTTACCACTGGAAAATAAAAACTTTATTAGACTCTTTCTTACATCAAAGCTGCTTCATGTTGGACTGAAACATCGTCACAAGTCCTTCAGGTCTCTGCAGTAATCTGATCCAGATCCTGCACCACTGATCTGATTATTGCCAGATAAACAAAATGTTTATGTAATACTGGATGTGGTTCAGCGAGTCCAGTGACAACACATGAAGATAAATATTGCTGAGTGGGCTTTCAAAGAGGTGCTCGCTCAGGATTTGAAAATGACACAGGCCTCCAGTTTTATCTAAACAGACTGCTGCCACATTCTATCTGAAGAAAGAGATGATGCCTGATTGTCTGCCAAGACATCATGTTTACACACATACCCTGCATTGATAACCAAAAATCTAATTTTGGGATAAAAAACTTGAAACCCGTTGCTGGAGGCCACCTGGAAAAACAACAGAAATGAGATTTTAACAGGACATTCATTTGTGTTGTTACTGAAAAGCTTCCAAATTACTTCAGTATTTATAGAAGCCAGAGATCTTTCAAGTTTGCACACAGTTGGCAGAAAAACTACAAGTTCCTCTTTTTACCATCAAGCTGAACCGTCTTCCTGCCAGAGCTGGATGGATGAAAAATGGCTGCTCTGGCAGAACAAGGAACAAATGGACTTACATGTTGAGACTGGACCTCACTATGTGCATGAGCTGAGCTTTCTCTTCTGGACTCTATTTAACATTTATTTCATCACAAATGGTTTAAAACTTTCATTCATGTCCACTTTTAGAACTTCCAAGTGTTAAAAGATAAGAGTTGTTATTCTTAAAGATAGAAAACTCTTCTACACAGATCAATTATCAGTCTATTGGTGTAATGAGAGGATTATTCCTAAAATATGGTTCTCCTTTGTCGCCCCGTATTAATTAAAAGTGTATTAACGTGGTTTTCTGTTACACTTTTAAGGAAAAGAGAAAATCAGAATTGAGCTCAAATCTGTTGTTTTGTTTTTGTGATGCATCTCAGAAGTTTCCTGACACGAATCCAAGACTTGTCAGGTGAATGATCGTCTCCGACTTCCTTAATGATGATCCAGGCGGAAAAATCCACTCAGTATATGTTGATTCTAAAAATAAGAATTAGTCTAAGATCTGTTCTGCCTTTGGTTTACAGAACCTACATACGAAGCAGCCAAAATGCTTTCGGCAAAAAAGGTAAAGGTCTGACAAAATCTTTCGATCAAAGTTTTGAATTTCCGTTTTCTTTTTTTTGTGCTTGAAACAAAATGAAAAGAAAAGACGATGATCAGCGTTTATATATGACAGAAACAGCAGCGATAACCATCAGGACAGCTTGGCAGCACAGAGTCTTCAGGGGACTGTGTCTCATCTCATTTTACCCCCAGAAACAAACAGACTGCTGTGGCTGTGAAGGAAACCTGGGAAACAGACACAAATCCAACCTCTCTGAATTCTAAATATAATAAATATTTTCTTTGTGCATCTTTTATTTGAGTTGATGATATAAATTTAAAAGTGATCATGTGACCAAACAAACAAAATCTGCCTTAAGAACTAAAGTATAATAATAAGTTTAAGAATGAACTTAAATCAATGTACTAAAATTAAACAGGATAATAATGGACTGAAGAAATGGACTGACATTTCCTTTTCTGCAGCTGAAAAGCTGAAAAGAAGTTTTTGTTTGTTGTGCAGCTACCTTGTAAATAATGGTTTATGTCACATGTAGGGAGCCAGTCCACCTCCCACCCAGTGAACTATAAGAACCTGATGGGCTTGTCAGCAGGACAGATCCACTCTCGGTGTCCTCATGATTGTCCTCAGAGGCTTTGCAGAGGTCTCAATACATCTGTCCTCCTCCATTTATCCATCTGTCCACCTGTCTGTCTGTCCCTGTGCTTGTGCCTCTGTAACCCCGTGTCTCTGGTGGCCAATCAGCTCGTCTGACCCCGTCAGACTGTTGGAGCTCCAGGTGCCAGATGCCTTCCCATAATTGGGAGCCAGGTTTTTTCAAATACTGTATGTTTGGGAATAAAACTCCATCCATGTGTCATTTTCTCTGAACAGATTCAACAGGCTCATAGTCAGGTTGTGACTTATTGTTTTATCTATTTAAAAACCAAGAAAACTTTAAAAATAAATGGAGGATTTGTTCAATTTAAATCTGGTGAGATCACCCTGACCTGAATGAAGACTCTGTAACTCTCTTCAGTAAATAAAACCTTCAGTCATTTTGTGTTTCTCATCAACCTTCTGAAGTTATTAACCAAATCGTATCTCTGAATCAACTTGTCTCTGTTGAAGGGTTCCTACTGGTAAACTGAAGGTGGATTATTCTTCACCACTTCATCACTGGAGCAGATGTAGCTGCTAACAGTGAGGAATAATGTCTTCATAAAATACAGTGTTTTATTTCTGTATGCATCTAAACACAAATAACAAATATAGTCAGCTCTGGTAAACCCACAGTGAGAGCTGTCTGACAGCATTTCCAGCTCAGTGCCAACTCAGCCTTATGGCTCCAAACTGAATGATATCCAACAGGACCCCTGATAATTTATGCTGCCAGCCTTCATTCTCTGTCTCTTACCCTCCTCCTCTGCTTTCTCTCATTTCTTCAATGTCCCACTTTTATTATTTTCCTGTCTGATGTCATTTATGCTATTATAGAAGGTGCATGCTACAAATTCCTTTGCAATAACCTCTTCAGAATTCCCTTCAAAAGTTTATTCTCACACAGAAATCCAAGAAGAAAAGAAAGACAGAACATATTCATGACTCCGTGTGGAGACTTTTTTGCTCACTATCGCATTTTTGTGAAACAAACAGTAAGCCAACAGACTCTCAGATGTGATGTCACGGCTACCTTCTGAGTGCATTTCTTTCCTTTGCTGCCTGTGTTCTTTGCAGATGATCAGTAGCTTCATTTACATTCCTGACAGTTAATCTGAGAGAAAAAAAAGATTTTTTTGTTCTTCCATCTTAAAATTATTTTCAAACAATTTTTCTAAAAACATAAACGAATAAATTAAAGACCTAAGAAATAAAAAGTCACAAATAATTTGAACATATTTTATCCACTGATCGAGAGATGAGCAGTTCGATCCAAAAACTCAGCGAACCACGTGTCAATATATCCTCGGGCAAGAGACTGAACCCACAAACTGCCACCCAGGTGCTGTACAAATGTCAGCGCTGCTCCTCAGGGATGGCTCAAATACTGAGAAATCAGTTCTCAAAGGGTAGCCTATCAACAAAGTGTAAATTCTTGTTAATTAATAACAGAAATTTCAGGCCAAAAACTTTGGAAGAAATTCAAACATTTTAACAGCTTCTCTGGGTTTTCCCATTTCCACCCTCAAGAGGACCTGTCCAGGAAGAGGTCCAGCTTTCACTCCATCAGAGATGCTGCAGGCTCCACATCACCCTGAACGAACGTTCTAACACATTTAGTTGTAATGAGTTATTTAATGCTTAAAAAAACCCACCATGACTGTGTGCTGAGGAGTGGGCGGAACATTCAGCTCTCAAGTGCAAAGCCTCTGGCTCCTAAACCACAACAGGACAACGTCTGTGAAATAGAATATCATGGCTTCTGTTTCAACAAAGTAGAGGGGTGAAGATAGTTCAAGAATCCACACCACCCTGAACACAACTCAGAACAAACAAAAGTCTTCATATTAGATCACCTGATCGGATAAAAAGTTTTACAGACACCAAAATCCACCACAAACACACACGCACACACACTCACATACACGCACCCCACCCCCTACCGACACACCTACACAATCACACAGAAACAAAAACAAAATGCAATCTAGTGTCATTTTGAGCCTAAACCTAAACAAATAACGATTGCCTGAGTAATCCACCTATTAAACATTAATGAAGGCTATTAATGTGGGATGTCCAGATGGAGAAAGACCTAATAACAAAAAGTGCAGAAAAATCAGACTGAGCACAATCTGTTGTTAGTAACCTCCCACCAGAGAGCTACAAACTGATTTTAATGTTTTAAACAGCTCATCTGGGACTCAACATGGATCAGCTGACTGCTGTGTAAGAAAGATGTGCAGGGAGGGAAGAAAACACTCCTCATCTTCTGTTCTGTGACAAATACTGGACTTGAATGGTCACAAGTCATTTCTGGATCCGAGTTTTTCTGGAGGTGTTTTAAAGCAGAAGTGGTGAAAGGCCAAAATGTGGATCAGTGACATTGATTTACTGGACAAAAAACAGAACACAAAGTGAGATGGACTTGTTTCTTTTCATTATCTTCTCTTCAAATGTCAGGTGATTAAAGCAACATTATTACAACAGAATAAAAAGGGACAGATAACTGTTTCTTTATTACTTTTGATGGAATGAAAGGGAACGTTAGGGGTCAGTGATGGAAGAGTTTTGTTGGTCCGTCAGCTGGAAGCAACTTTTCTACCTCACTGCAGTCTGAACACAACTTGCATTTAATCCCTTTTTATACATTTCCTCACTTTTGTTTTAGATTTTCACACTGTTTGATCAATCCAGCTGTCTGACACATTGTTCAATTAGACCTGTAGATGTCACACTATATGAAAACATGTTACACGCTTTTTATATTTTTTCTTTTCTTACTGATTATGACATTTTCAGCATCTGATCTTCTGAATAATTTCTTCACCTTTTTTCTGCTTTTAACCTGAGGTTCAGTTTGAAGTTTTTTAGTGTGTTTAAACTCTTTATTTGGGCTTCTCATTTTAAACTTTCACTCTACTGCTCTACTTTCTCGGTGTAACTATTCTTTGCGTTCTCCCCCAGTGTCTATGCTAAGTACTGGTAATTACATTATCATGCACCCTATGAAATATAGTTTGACACTGAGCGTGTGTAAAAGTGTGTGCGTGTATGTGCAGCTGATGATGGAGAGGCTGTCTGCGTTTTTAATAAGCACAACACTGCAATGCCCTACACGCTAACTGCCTTAGCATCGAACATCACACACACATGCACACACAAGTGAGCACGCATAAAGACATACACAGGCATCTGCCAAGTCTAGGCTCAAACTTGCAGGGAATTTATGTACAAATAATTACTTTTTAATAGCCAGTAATGTGATTTCCTGCCAAAGAAATATTCAAATGCATCTCAGGCAGTCCAGTATATTATCTGCCTGGAGCCACGGATGCGACTTAGGGGAGACGGCACAGGAAAGACGGATTATTGTTTGTGTGATAATAATTATTTTACCCTTGTCATTTGCTGAGGAAAATGGGAGATAATGCCTTTGTCTCTCTGTCTCCTTCTTTCACATTCTTCTTCTCCTCCTAAAACTCTGTTTCTATCACATTTTTCACATCTAACTGCAGGTATACAGTCTGTCATTGTAAACTGAGCTTTATCCTAGTGCAGACACAACATATACTTTTTATAAGAATAAGTTAGAGATCTTCTTTCTATAAAATCTGTATAAGATGCAGCCTTTCCATTTTTATAAATGCAACATCTACAGCATAGTAAACACTTTTTTGTGCCTGTGATTGTTAGTTTGAGGTTCCTGTTTTGTGTTTCTTTTCATTTTTTCTTTTGCATAATTTGTCTGTTATAAATTTTAATTTTCTCAGTTCAGGTTCTCCTGGTTTCTTGTTTTTCAGTCTTAGTAATTTTATTGTTTGATTATTTTTATTCTAGGATTTTCTTAATGTTACATTCAGGGTCAAGCTTTTCTCTCTTGTTCAGTAATTATTTTGTTTCCAGTTCTCTGTGTCACATTATATTGTTTTATCCAGATTCTTTACACACGCAGCCCGTCACACCTGTCTCTCATCCTGTTACAAGCCAGAGTCCCTCCTACCCAGTACAGGTACTGTATATACAGTGGGGCAAAGAAGTATTTAGTCAGCCACCAATTGTGTAAGTTCTCCCACTTAAAAAGATCAGAGAGGCCTGTAATTTTCATCATAGGTATACCTCAACTATGAGAGACAAAATGAGGAAAAAAAATCCAGAAAATCACATTGTCTGATTTTTAAAGAATTTATTTGCAAATTATGGTGGAAAATAAGTATTTGGTCAATAACAAAAGTTAATCTCAATACTTTGTTATATAGCCTTTGTTGGCAATGACAGAGGTCAAACGTTTTCTGTAAGTCTTCACAAGGTTTTCACACACTGTTGCTGGTATTTTGGCCCATTCCTCCATGCAGATCTCCTCTAGAGCAGTGATGTTTTGGGGCTGACGCTGGGCAACACGGACTTTCAACTCCCTCCAGAGATTTTCTATGGGGTTGAGATCTGGAGACTGGCTAGGCCACTCCAGGACCTTGAAATGCTTCTTACGAAGCCACTCCTTCGTTGCCCGGGCGGTGTGTTTGGGATCATTGTCATGCTGAAAGACCCAGCCACGTCTCATTTTCAATGCCCTTGCTGATGGAAGGAGGTTTTCACTCAAAATCTTACGATACATGGCCCCATTCATTCTTTCCTTTACACGGATCAGTCGTCCTGGTCCCCTTGCAGAAAAACAGCCCCAAAGCATGATGTTTCCACCCCCATGCTTTACAGTAGGTATGGTGTTCTTTGGATCCAACTCAGCATTCTTTCCCCTCCAAACACGACAAGTTGAGTTTCTACCAAAAAGTTCTATTTTGGTTTCATCTGACCATATGATGTTCTCCCAATCCTCTTCTGGATCATCCAAATGCTCTCTAGCAAACCGCAGACGGGCCTGGACGTGTCCTGGCTTCAGCAGGGGGACACGTCTGGCACTGCAGGATTTGAGTCCCTGGCGGCGTAGTGTGTTACTGATGGTAGCCTTTGTTACTTTGGTCCCAGCTCTCTGCAGGTCATTCACTAGGTCCCTCCGTGTGGTTCTGGGATTTTTGCTCACCGTTCTTGTGATCATTTTGACCCCACGGGGTGAGATCTTGCGTGGAGCCCCAGATCGAGGGAGATTATCAGTGGTCTTGTATGTCTTCCATTTTCTAATAATTGCTCCCACAGTTGATTTCTTCACACCAAGCTGCTTACCTATTGCAGATTCAGTCTTCCCAGCCTGGTGAAGGTCTACAATTTTGTTTCTGGTGTCCTTTGACAGCTCTTTGGTCTTGGCCATAGTGGAGTTTGGAGCGTGACTGTTTGA
>SSNP01000005.1:1565758-1580243 GCA_006937955.1 Pachypanchax playfairii | reverse complement strand
CACACACACACACACACACACACACACACCCACACACACACACACACACACACACACAAGTGTGTTTTGGTATCCTTATGGGGACCGTCCATTGACTTCCATTGATTTTAGTAACTAGATTTATAACTAACCCAAACCCTTTTCCTAACCTTAACCATTACTGATCTATAACTAACCCTAAGACTAACTAAAACTCTATTCACACCATACCTATAAACCTAACCCCTAACCCTAAAAAGGGGAGTCCCCCTCATGGGGACCAGGCTTCAGTCCCCACAAGAACCCTCGGACCCCAGAAAGATAGTAAAAGTCAGGAAACTGGTCCCCAGGAGGTCAGAAATAAAAACCCCCACACACACACACACACACACACACACACACACACACACACACACACACACACACACACACACACACACACACACACACACACACCCACACACACACACACACACACACACACAAGTGTGTTTTGGTATCCTTATGGGGACCGTCCATTGACTTCCATTGATTTTAGTAACTAGATTTATAACTAACCCAAACCCTTTTCCTAACCTTAACCATTACTGATCTATAACTAACCCTAAGACTAACTAAAACTCTATTCACACCATACCTATAAACCTAACCCCTAACCCTAAAAAGTGGAGTCCCCCCCATGGGGACCAGGCTTCGGTCCCCACAAGAACCCTCGGACCCCAGAAAGATAGTAAAAGTCAGGAAACGGGTCCCCAGGAGGTCAGAAATACAAACCCACACACACACACACACACACACACACACACACACACACACACACACACACACACACACACTTAAAGCAGAAATCGGTTAGACTCCTTGAGGTTTAGTTTGATCTGGCTCAGGCTTCTAAAGGTCATTAACCACTCTTTGCACACACACACTTGCAGCACAGATTAACCCTGAAAATACACACACCTTCTTCATGTTGGACACTTGAACCAGCCAGAGGACACGTCTACTGTTAATGCCTGAAATTAATTCTAGACAAAACACTTGTTGTCAGTTAACAGTGACATTGTGAATTTGGTCTCTGAATGAGAGACGGAAAGAAAAAAGGCAGGAAACAAAAGAACTGAAAATGAAGTGATACAGAGGTATAGGTAGGGGTTTCTTTTACAAGAAAAACATTTTTCAGGTGCCATAAAGATTTTTCCTGTTGGTGAGAAAAATGTGACAATCAAACTCACAAAAACTTTCTTTGTTTTACTTGTCTGATCTAAACTGAAGCTAACACATTTATGTAATCAATATGTTCTAATTGACACATAAAATGCAGAAAAAAGGAATGAGTACATTGAAAATGTGGTGCTGGTCTCAGCTATGTGCCTTTTTAAAAAGCCAAAAATACAAAATAAAAAACTTGTAAATGCTGTTTTGGTTGCAGAACACAACACTGCCCCAACTGTATGTTTAAGAAATGCCACTGTTGCCATGGTAAGATCACATTTAGCTTCAAGAAAGGACCTGGTATTATTCCATAAGAGCTCAAACAAAGCCTGAGTGCTCTACAAAAAGGAATACCAAGTGGTGCTATAAGGAAGATGTCACCCAGATTAATTCAAGACCGCTCTACACTGAGCACAGCTTTTAATCAGGTGTTGCATTAACCCGACCATACTGCAAAATGTCCATGAAAGAAAGATTTTATTGAAGAAAAGGTATTGCACACCAAAGGTTTTAATGGTATGTGGAGGACTGAGAAACAAACTGGTTTCACACACTTCAGGTCCATCTGCATCTGTGTTAGTCTTTATAAAACTGATTTCTTCAGATCACATTTTATCAAATAATATAAAAAAACAACACTTAAGAATTATTACCACTGCAAATTTGAAGCTTCTTGTTTTTACAATGAATTAGTGTTTCCTTTTCAATTTCATATGAGACATAACATCCATCTTGGAGTGTTTAAAAGTCCCACATGCAGATACAGTGGGGCAAAAAAGTATTTAGTCAGCCACCAATTGTGTAAGTTCTCCCACTTAAAAAGATCAGAGAGGCCTGTAATTTTCATCATAGGTATACCTCAACTATGAGAGACAAAATGAGGGAAAAAAATCCAGAAAATCACATTGTCTGATTTTTAAAGAATTTATTTGCAAATTATGGTGGAAAATAAGTATTTGGTCAATAACAAAAGTTAATCTCAATACTTTGTTATATAGCCTTTGTTGGCAATGACAGAGGTCAAACGTTTTCTGTAAGTCTTCACAAGGTTTTCACACACTGTTGCTGGTATTTTGGCCCATTCCTCCATGCAGATCTCCTCTAGAGCAGTGATGTTTTGGGGCTGACGCTGGGCAACACGGACTTTCAACTCCCTCCAGAGATTTTCTATGGGGTTGAGATCTGGAGACTGGCTAGGCCACTCCAGGACCTTGAAATGCTTCTTACGAAGCCACTCCTTCGTTGCCCGGGCGGTGTGTTTGGGATCATTGTCATGCTGAAAGACCCAGCCACGTCTCATTTTCAATGCCCTTGCTGATGGAAGGAGGTTTTCACTCAAAATCTTACGATACATGGCCCCATTCATTCTTTCCTTTACACGGATCAGTCGTCCTGGTCCCCTTGCAGAAAAACAGCCCCAAAGCATGATGTTTCCACCCCCATGCTTTACAGTAGGTATGGTGTTCTTTGGATCCAACTCAGCATTCTTTCCCCTCCAAACACGACAAGTTGAGTTTCTACCAAAAAGTTCTATTTTGGTTTCATCTGACCATATGATGTTCTCCCAATCCTCTTCTGGATCATCCAAATGCTCTCTAGCAAACCGCAGACGGGCCTGGACGTGTCCTGGCTTCAGCAGGGGGACACGTCTGGCACTGCAGGATTTGAGTCCCTGGAGGCGTAGTGTGTTACTGATGGTAGCCTTTGTTACTTTGGTCCCAGCTCTCTGCAGGTCATTCACTAGGTCCCTCCGTGTGGTTCTGGGATTTTTGCTCACCGTTCTTGTGATCATTTTGACCCCACGGGGTGAGATCTTGCGTGGAGCCCCAGATCGAGGGAGATTATCAGTGGTCTTGTATGTCTTCCATTTTCTAATAATTACTCCCACAGTTGATTTCTTCACACCAAGCTGCTTACCTATTGCAGATTCAGTCTTCCCAGCCTGGTGAAGGTCTACAATTTTGTTTCTGGTGTCCTTTGACAGCTCTTTGGTCTTGGCCATAGTGGAGTTTGGAGCGTGACTGTTTGAGGTTGTGGACAGGTGTCTTTTATACTGATAACGAGTTCACACAGGTGCCATTAATACAGGTAACGAGTGGAGGACCGAGGAGCCTCTTAAAGAAGTTACAGGTCTGTGAAAGCCAGAAATCTTACTTGTTTGTAGGTGACCAAATACTTATTTTCCACCATAATTTGCAAATAAATTCTTTAAAAATCAGACAATGTGATTTTCTGGATTTTTTTTCCTCATTTTGTCTCTCATAGTTGAGGTATACCTATGATGAAAATTACAGGCCTCTCTGATCTTTTTAAGTGGGAGAACTTACACAATTGGTGGCTGACTAAATACTTTTTTGCCCCACTGTAGTTACTAAAATCAATGGAAGTCAATGGACGGTCCCCATAAGGATAACAAAACACACATGTGAGTGTGTGTGTGTGTGCGCTGAGGCACATGTGAGTGTGTGTGACAGGGTGGTAATAGGACTCATGGTGGACCACCTACCTGAAAACAGACTGGATCTGCTTCTGGCGACCACACACACTCAAAAATACGCACACCTATATAAACACATTCACAGTATTATCTCCCATCATGATAGCAGCACAGCAGAAAGATTTGAGACAACCTTTAGAGAAGGATAAATTGAACACACAGCTGAACCATCATGAACATCCTTCTATCTCCAGGATGTTTCTGAGCCCAAGTATTGAAAAGTTAAAAACACTGTAAGAACATAATTTATACAAGATTAGACACCAAGTTATGGACTGACAACCAGGGGTGTCCCCTGCCTGGATGGATGGATGGATGGATGGATGGATGGATGGATGGATGGATGGACACCAAGTCTGTACATTTTAGGATTGACAACACTGTAATGTTCATATAGTTTTAGAAACATTTAAATCATCCTGGTGATTTTCTGCCTAGACATTACTCATTTTTGTCAATGGAAATTTTGACCTACCCCAAAATAAGTTTTAAACAGCTGTTTGTGATCATGTGTATTCTTGTTTTACATGTAATTGAAAAAAACAAACAGAAAAATGACTATTTTGTGACTTAGTTGCTTTTAATTTCCTGTGAATTTTTTTAATTATATTTTTATGTTCATTGATTTTTTTCATCATCTTTAAAATTTGTTCAGCACTTTTCTTTCTTTCTTTTTACGTGAATAATTTCAAAATACAGAATCATTTCTCATTTATATCGTTATATTTAATTGTTTTCTTTTCTGCACCTGCATTTATGTGACGCTCTTTCATAGCTTATTGTTTCTTCTTTCTTTTCTTCACCTCTTCCTAATGATTCATACTGAAGCTCTCATACAGAGCTGATGGAGGCCCTCTAGCATGTGCACATATTGCATGCATTCATCACTGCTCCAGCTCAAGTTAGACTTAGCAACCAAATGCACTGAATCAAACAGATAATGATACACTCATTTCACTATTTGCTCGTGCATTTATTTTTGTATGAAATACTTTTTTTCCAGAACATCTGTCAATAAAAGTTGTGATCCCATGTTTCTGTTACAATTCAGTTGGGGATGTTTAGTTGTATTTTTGCTTGGAATGTGAAACCCAACCAGCCATGTTTAAGTCCAAGTTACAGCTGATTAAACTATAAACTACTTTAAACATTTAATTTATCTAATTTAAAGATACATTAATCTGCTGTCATGTGGTACAAAAAATGGAAACTCAATATGGAAACTTTTAAATCCTAATGTTTTCAAACTTTAAACACATCACTTGATAAAGATATGATACTTTGTCAAAACATATACTTTCTTGTAAAAAACAAGCTGAAGTTGAAAAATAAATAAATGAAACATTTTATATTGGAACAAAAAAGATGAAAAAAAAAAAACCCACTCAATGGCAAAATGTGTGAGTCTGTCATTTCAGGATTTTGTTAAGGCAAAACTCAATTTTACCCTCATATCATTGGCCTGCACACAGCAGCCGCCTGTGACATCATCACTGAGGGACAGGTCAATACTAATAAGGTCAGAGAGAGGAGGTAAAATTTGATTATGATCCTCAGTTCATAAACAATATATTTCTATTAAAATCCAACCTGTACACAAGCTGCAAAAACAGAGAGAAAAAGAAAAAAATGAGGAGACAAATCTGGTAGAAATCTGAAGAGAAAACGGCTGCATAGAGGAAAGTTTGTTTTAAAGTGAAGTGTCAGATTATGAAGGCAGCTCAACAAAACAGTGTACGACATTAACTAATCAGTTGTTTTTAATTAAACAGAGGGTCCACATCAGTTTATCTGTGATATACGTCCTCTCTTCTCTTCTCCAGACAGTTGAAGCTTTGAAAAGCAACAGACACTTAAAACATACAGATGTTTTATTAGATTAAAAGGTGCAATCAAATGACAAGATAATCTCAACCATCACCAATTCTTTTAATCTCACTATAAACATAATTGAGAATCTCAAAGATTCTGGAGAAAATGAACGTTTATATTGTGTTTGTTGGAGAAAAAAGTGTTCTTTGTTATTCCAAGAGCTTTTAAAAAACTGTCACCTTCATTTAGGTAATGAGTCAAAGCTAAAACATCAAAGGTTTGTACATATTGGTTTAATCTTATTGGAGCAAAGTGCAGGATTCAAATGAATTAAACAAGTCTTCATAGACATAGACAGACAGACAGAGCCTGGTTCACTCTCATCTGCAGCCCAGTCCAGTTCACATCAACAGGTCTGGATTCAAAGTCAGTTACATGCAAACAGTCCAGCTGTAATGAGATTCAGCTGGTCATTAAACATGAAAATGTTTCCTATCAAAAGAAACCAGATTGTATCGAATCTTCATTTTATAAACTGGAGACAGTGTAAAGAAACAACTCCCTTTTAACAGGAAGAAACCTCCAGCAGAACCAGGATGAGTTCTGCCTGGACCCACTGGGGTCTGAGAGGACAGGAAGAAACCTCCAGCAGAACCAGGATGAGTTCTACTGGACCCACTGGGGTCTGAGAGGACAGGAAGAAACCTCCAGCAGAACCAGAACCAGGATGAGTTCTGCTTGGACCCACTGGGGTCTGACAGGACAGGAAAGAGACCCAGACAAATACAGAATGGAGAGAGAAACAGAGTTAAAGTTAATGGCAGCAATAATAATAAATACAAACACGGAGATTAAATATAAAGACAGCAGTGTGAAGACATGTGGACATTATGTCCTCTAGCAGTCTGAAACTATAGCAGCATAACTAAAGGGATGGATCAGGATAACTTAAGCTAACACTATATGATTGATCAAAAAGAACCGTTTGAAGCCGAGTATTAAAAGTAGACAGAGTGTCTGTCAAAGCTTGTTCCACAAGAGAGGAGCCTGATATCTTAAAACTCTGCATCCTCTTCTACGTTTAGAAGGTCTAGGAATAACAAGAAATTCAGCAGTCTGAGGTTTGACATGCTAACATGGACAGGTCACCAGTCAGATCTACATAGCTAAAGAAAATCATTATTCCATAGCTGCAGGCCACTTCTCTGAATGAGACAAAAACATGATACCTAAAACATTTATGTGCTTTGATGTGTGACAGAAATGTATGAAATACACAGAGACAATTACACATGGCTAAATGTTTGTACATCCGTGTCATTGTCTCTACATGTATTTCCAATCTGACAAGATAAGGAGTTCAATTATGTTTCTTGGAAATAATCCCATCGCTGAGTCCAGAACAGACTGCATCCTTATTCTGTTCTCCTGCAGACGTTCCGCTGCACAATCTGCTCCAAAGAAACACATTAGATTAATTACAACAAAAGGAAGACGTGATGAAAGTCGATCACACTTTACACACAACTGAGAAATATGACAAAATCAAGTTACTACAAACCAGTGATCTTGAATCCACATTGTACTCACACAGTTGTTGTTAAACACACATACATGTAGAGTATTTTCACACATATAGTCACAATCAAACAAAGCACACACAATGAAGGGTGCAATGTTTGTGTGTCTGTGGCAACAGCGACTGTGGCATCTGTTGCCCACTGAGCCAATCTGCTGGAGCTGAAGTCAATTATAAACAAATTAAACTCTGTTTCACATAACACACAATGACAGAAATACCTGGTACGTATGAAGGATGTCTCTCTCTCTCTCTCTCTCTCTCTCTCTCACACACACACACACACACACACACACAGACGCACCCACACACACGGTGTTATCTTTATTACCTTAGAGTAGGAAGATTTAACTGAAGTTACGCTTCAAAGCTCCATTCAAAATGTTCTCAAGCAAAGTTTCCAAACATCATGATGTCAAACTTAATTTTCTTTGCAGTTTGTACAAATTTGATATTTTTTCTTTCCAGGCATTCAGTTCTGATTTTAATCAGTATGATTGCTCAGTATTTTCTTTTGCCCTAAAGACAAGAAAAGCTGCTCCAGTTTGTTTGTTGAGTTTTGGCTTCACTGTCTGGGTTCCAGTTAGATGTACAGAAAATCTACAACTCCACGTCCATAGAAGTTGGGACGTTGTGTAAAATATGAACAAAATCAGAATGCAATGATTGACTAATCTCATAAAACTTTATTTTATTCCCAATTAAACTTTAACAAAATATTAGATGTTGAAACTGAGAGAATTTAAAATATTAGCTCATTTTAGGCTAGGGTCTAAGCTACTGTATGTACTTCTCTAAAGCAAGAGCTAAATTAAAACGTATAAACTCAGTTACAATAACTGCATATGGCCTTTTTTTCCTGTGGAGTGGAAACAAAAAAATGGAAAAATGATTCAAATGGTTATAAGAATAGTAAAAATGTTCCTGCAGTCCCAAACACCTATCGTGAACATTTCTCCACTGTGATTTGATTTCTTAAGTCCCCAACGAAAAGTCTGTGATAAGCTTATGTCAAAACAGGAAAGAATTACAGTTCCAAACCCTCGTTGCGTCTGATCGGCTGAATGTTTTACAAATGGTTGTATGGAATTAAAAACCATTAATATAACTACACATGCAACAACCAGTTTAGATTAGCACTGACTGAAAGCATAAAGATATTGTGTTTTTTACCATGAATAGCGTCAGATTATTTATCTTTTAGAGATTATCCTGCCAATAGTCATTCTTTGAAAACGGTTCCTAATTATTAATTAAACACATCTCTGATTTAAACATAGAAGTAAATGATTTAGTAGCTACACTGAGTATTTCCTTTTCATCCTATCAGTTCTGGAAACGCTGAGCTCATTTTGAACAGTGATCATTTATCTGGACTTCTATTCTGGATGCATTTAGTTACAAAAATAATTCTGAAAACCTTTGAATAAGAAAAACGTGGATGAAACAATATTAGGTTCTTTCTGTTTGAACTTAAAAGAAAAAGGAAACTTGTCATTCATTTTTAGTGAAATCAAACTTTAAAATGCAAAAAAATTACTGCAACAAGCCAAGATCCCTTTATCTGTGAAGGATAAAAAAGTTGATGACAACAGAAATACAGCAAAGGAGAGATATGAAGGAAAACAAAGAACAAACTGTCAGAAGAGGGAAGCAACAAAAGTTTAAAAATAAAAAGTGAGAAATTGTTTTATTTTGGATGGACCAATCTTGTGAAATAATCCAATCTCTCTGAATACACATGAGACCAGCGAGCATTTCACATCTGATATGATAAAAGATTGACTTCAAAACTGAAAATGTAATAAACAAAATACCTTCAGCCATGTCATCTTGTAAAACTCAATTTGTTGAAGAGCCACTTTGTTAAATCGCAGTCGTGCATCTTGTTCCCAACAGACTGAGAAACGCTAAAAGTACACCGCAGCTTCGGATTAAACAACGCTGACAGACTGAATGGGAAAGAATCTTTCTGCTTTTCGTTGGGGTTTCTTCCATTAGTGCGCTCGACAAGCCGTCATAAAAAAGGTGCATGGAGGCAAACTGTGATCCTGTTTGTGTGGGTCTGAATGTTTCGTGAATCCAAGTGTGCTTTTGTTGCACTTTTTTGCACAGTGTATGTTTCTGAGAGATTTCTTTCCATAAATCAGCTGCACAGCATCTCTTGTGTTTTTCTGTGTGTGTGAGACAGCTGACAAACAAGCATCACTCCCACTGACACCCACTGACATGAAGACTGAGGGTGAATAGAGAACACATGCATGCAGACACGCACAGAAAAGTCCAAACACAGATACAGAAGGAGGCAGTTAGTAGCTGTTTCTGTGACTGTTGTTATTGTCATCACAGCTGGAAATCATTAACAGTCTAGTGCAGATTAGAATGACTGAATATTTTGGAAATTAGATGAGATAAGATTAAGGTGGTGCAGCAGATATGCTGTATGTGTAGATAAACATAACAGAAAATCACCCACAGCATTCAGGTCTGGCAGCACAGTGTGCTGATAAGGAATCTGTCACATTTAGAAGGTTTTATGATCACATTACTGTCAGTCACATTGTGTGTGTGAGCTGAAAGATCCAGTTCAAACTGTTTTAAGTCTAAACAGCCTCAAACGAAACAAGCTGCCACACTTTTTCTGTTTGTTTCTCGATTTCCTCCTGAGAATTTTTAAGATGAGAGAAAGCTTTTGTAAATGTGTTTTTATTATTTCTGCATGTACTTCACTTCACTCCACGTGTTGATTCACAGCTTGTGTTTCTTTCTTTTATATTGACTCCGTTTCAGAATGTTTTGCCTCACAATTTTTATCAAATCTAAGTGATTCAAATATAATGGATCAAAGGCCTGGTACCTGAAGGAATGCAGATCATCTGATGCCTTTTATGTCAGATTTGATAAATGACAAACTTTTAGTTGTTTTGGTCTAATCTTGAAAATGACATTAAGCAAAATTTCCCACAATCCTTCAAAATAGCATGCAACCTGTTAGCACTTTGTAAAATGACACTCAGCATTTACTGCATGGAAATCTAACTCAGTATCACTAAAACTGATTGTGTTAATGTTTATTAACATTGACTGGATGTGGTAGTCATATTAAATGGGTTTGTTCATCAGTTGTAGCCCATCTGAGAGCTTTAATAAAATGTATCCAGCTGCTCATGTGATATTTTGTAAGCAAAATAAATTCTATTTTATGTTCCTGTCACCTTCAGTGTATAAAAAAACTATTTGTATATTATTAAAAACAATCTCTGTTTCATTTCTTTTTCTATGTTGTCATAATGTTGAAGCCGTGTCTATAGGTCTCAGTGCCCAGCACTGCACGACACTTAAACATGTAAAGATGTTTTTTTTTGTTTTTAATTCAAGGAAAAGTTGGAAGTGTGAGCTGGTGAAGTTCCGGAATGAGCTGTGAGCTGGTTTAAGATGACGCACTGGCCTCGACTTCACTCCTTCTGTTAGGTGTTCTACTGTGTGGCAAAGTGCCCAGAAATAAAATATGTGACACACTGTGAGTTTGTGTGTGATAAGTAATATAGTAGTGTCATAGAAAAAGCCACTGTAACCTTTATACAGCTCTTTACTCTGCCAGTTCTTGTAAAAACACAACTCTATCACTTAGCAAGGGAGATGAAGAAGTGAGCAGGGAATGTGATGGAGGAGAGGACAGAGGAGAGGAAGAGGAGGAGGAGGAGCAGAGAAGGAGGTGTGAGACGAGAAGAGGAAAAGTCAAAGCATGTAGGAAAAAGGAGAAAATGGGTTGAAAGACAGAAACCTCTAATGACACCAACAGAGAAAGGAAAGAAGATAAGATTAAAGGAAGGTGATAGAAGAAAAGTGACAATAATGTAATGGAAGAATAATAAATAGAGGGAAAGAGCCACAAGAGGACAATGTTTCATCTTTTCAAGGTCAAGCGCTCTGGTTGTCGCGTCCTGTCGGCACGTCTGCTGTTGAGGAAAAATGAATGAAGGGAAACAAAAAAAAGACAGAGAAAGAGCTGAAGAGCTGCCAGTCAAATGATTTAAAAAAACAAGATACATTAGATTTTTTTAAATAAACCTTTATGTTTGTACAGCATGAGGATTCACATAATTTGGAAAATAAGATCCTAAAATGATTCAAATAAAAGTACAACTATCAACACTGTGTATGTTTCAGCTTTCTAACATGCTTATTGTATTATGAAAACATGTTTACTGAAATATGTTTTAGTGACAGAAAAAAGTATATTTGTATTAAGAGCAGCTGTGTGAGAGAGACTGTAAGAAATATAGACACAGATATAGTCATGCATTTTTTCATGTTTAGGTTAAGAAAAAAATAAAATGTTTATATTTCCCTATCTTACTTTTAAGAACATACTTTTTGCTTATTACCTGTGAAGAGAACTGGCACGTTCTTTGTTAACCACATCTAGCTGTCACTCTGCTCGTCTGTTTCGCTACATGAAGAAACATCAGATGAAACATGACAGAGTGATCAGAGAAGCAGGTGAATGATCAAAGCTCAGAGCAGGAAAACAGAAAAGCTGTATGTTCAAGGCATCTGTTAAAATTCAGACTTCAATAAAACTTTCTGCGTCATTTTACTTCAGTCATGTTTAAAGGTAACCCTTTCCCCAAAAAAACAACTTCAAAAATTCACTAGAAAAACAAGTGGCATCTCTCTCCCATCTCAGAAGCCTGATTACACAATGTAGATAGTGTTGTGATGGGAATGAGACACCGTACCAGGCTCTTCCCAGATGTGGACACAAAACATTCTGCAAATTAGGAAACATACAGATGTCCCTACTTCTTCCCAAAACCCCACAACTATCTCTGGTCAGATATGTGTCTCATCAAAGTGTCTGATGCTAATACAGTTCCAGTGGATGGCATCTCTGATCTTCATTAATTCCCCTAAAGACAGAAAACGTGATGATATTTAACCTGCAGCACAGCGTAACATTCTGTAAGATCAACACCATGATGAGACCTTTAGCATGGTGGGTGGATGGCTGGAGCTCCTCCTACGGAAACACCTAAATTACCCTGAAACTGTCTGTAGGATGCAGAAATTAACCCATTCAGAGGATTTGTATTTAAGATTTATACTTACATATGTTTTCAAGGAACGTGCATAACCATTGCACCCTTTTGAAGTGTGCTACAGTCACCCTGTCAGGAATAGAGGACTGAAATGAGCTGCACCAGAAGTAAAACAGGTTTCATGTGAATGATAAGATATAAGTTCTGCTTCTGGGGAGGAGTGTGTGGATCCGAAGGCAGGAGAGGAAAATCAGTGAAGAAGCAAATGAGAAAAATGAATCTTAAGGAAACTGTGGCGTCTGACTGATTGTTATTTTGATGAAGGGATTTAGAGAACCAAGGAGCAAGGAGGAGGAAGAGGAAGAGGAGAACAGGTGAGTCCTGGAGGTAAATTTAATGGATGAGACAAGATTATTCTGGACAGGTTGGTTTGTAGTCTCCAGTATGGAGATAAGTTGTTTCTTTCACTGGAAGCTTGACTTCAGAGGTTTGTTTTAGCTGGTTGTATGAGGAAGATCTACAAGAAGGACACAGGTAGGTTAAATAGATTAATATTCACAAAGAGGCTTTTTGGCCTAGACTATCACCAGAGTGTCTATAATGGCCTGGCATTGAGTTGTGGAACACGCCCGATAGAAACACTTGCTGCGTTAATGAGCTGACTGAGAGCAGGTGCGACACAGCAGCAGCAGACTCTGCCAGGGGCGGGGCACAAAGACACAGAGCCAATACAGGAACTCACCTTTAAGGATAGAAAGAGGGCACAAGAGGAAAGAAAAAAGGAAGGAAAGACAAGAAAAGCTCCTCAAGCCAGAACCCAGACAGGTTTTACAATGTTGAGCTTTTCTGTCTGTTTATAAGACATCTACAGTAAAGCTGCACATTCCAACTGTAATCTGTTTCAGTTTGATCTTTAGTAAAAAAATTAGAATTAAAAAAGTTTATTTTACTCTTAATGTGTGTGATTAAACGTCAAAATCTTCTTGAGGATAAAAAGACGTGATTTAATGTGACAAAAACTGAAAAAACCCAACAGCATGATTTCTATGCAATTAATGAGCAAAAAGATTATTATCTGACCATCTTTATCTTCCACCAGAAAACAGTTTTTACTTCACAATGACTGCATCAGAGCAGAAAATATCTGCTCAGGTACAGTACTGTGCAAAAGTTTTAAACCAGTCTGTTCTTTATATTTTCCTTTAAAGAGTCCATTTCATACACATTTCAGGACTTTGTGGTTATTTCTTAAGTATTAACCAGTAATATTTAACATTTCATATCTAAAAAACGTCAGGAAACACTGATTAACAGACCTTTCAATCTGTCTGTGTCAAAATTTGGCTGGTTTCAACTCGTTCCGTCAGGCCTCGAGCAGCAGCTCATTCATATTCATTATTAGAATCTGCTGGACTCAGATTGGCTAACAAACTAGCCTATGAGAGCAAGGTATACTGTTCCCTGCCCCGCTGCGCATGGCAACACCAGACGTTCTCTCTTCCTGTTTGCTACGTTTTATGCTACAGATTTTAGCCAGCAACATGCTAGGCTTAATTTTGTGATAATTTTTATAAAAAAAAAAAACAATAGAAAATCTGGTGATTTAAAAATCTTTGAAAAGAGTACAAACAGAAGTAAAAAGACAATAGTTACTTTGTGATAAGTAACACAGTTTGAAAGGATGACAATTAGAATAAACAACATTGTAATACATAATGTTTTCTTTATAGACTGAAGTTTTATTTTGAAAAGCATAAGCTAAGAAAACTTGGCTGTGTGAAACACACTTTGAATTTAACTGTTAAGAGAAGAAGCCCAGTGTTTGATCTGAAACACTGAGGAGACTTTGGGTTTACAATTTTTTATTAGCCTACAAGAATGTATGAAATTGTAGGGTGGGAAGAAAAGTCTTCCCTTTTGTAAAGTAGATATTTATACATTAGGATTATATTGGGTATTTTATGAATATGTTAAATAGAAACCAAGCTCACCAACTGCTTGCCATCTGTACTTGAATCTGTGAAATGAGGTGTGAGTAAGTAGTCACACATTTGGTGTTGCACTGATATGCATCAAGTCTTTCTTGTTTCATCGTCTAGCTGTAAAAAGACGCTGTGTCACATTTAGTCCTCATGTTTTTCTTCATTTCTGTAGATTTTGTTCTGATCGTCTGTGTTTTTCAGCTGTTATTATTGCTAGAAGAGAAATGAAGTGGAGAGGTGATTTCCCCGTCTTCCAACTTTAATAATGTACCATAAGACTTCTATGGTATGCTGTTTGCTGTAGATTTAGATGTGTGGATTGGTGAGATGTCCGCACACACACACACACACACACACACACACACACACACACACACACACA
>SSNP01000005.1:1516320-1561876 GCA_006937955.1 Pachypanchax playfairii | reverse complement strand
CACACACACACACACACACACACACACACACACACACACACACACACAACCATTTTACCGTGTCATTTTCTCCCCATACGTGCCTTCCAGGTGTGTGATGACCGCTGAGAAACAAAGAGGAGGTGACAGAGCAGGAGCAGCTTTGTCCTGCTGTGATAAACCACATCACACACAGACTCACACTGAGTCAACAGTGTCAGTGCGTGTTACAGCTGTGATTTAAAGAAATTACAGTAACTGTTTGTCTCACATGGTGGGGAATTACCTTTCATTCACACAAGAGGTTAATAATGTTTTTACAAATGTAATGTTTAGAGTTTTAATGTTTGCACAATTAAAATTAAACAGTATGATGAACATGGATAAATACTCAAGAGAAACATTAGAATTGTTTTAATTTAGTGATGGTAAGACAAATGGGGAAGAACTGTTAAAATACA
Organism: Pachypanchax playfairii; assembly: GCA_006937955.1. NCBI lineage: Eukaryota > Metazoa > Chordata > Actinopteri > Cyprinodontiformes > Aplocheilidae > Pachypanchax > Pachypanchax playfairii. The sequence goes on along the minus strand of SSNP01000005.1, from coordinate 1,561,436 downwards.
TAGAAAATTTTGAGTTTGAACTTTTAAATTCACCACCACAGTTTGTTGGGAGTTTAGAGGAGTTTTGTTTTTATTGTACTTGGGAGTGAGTTTGTGCTTCACGCTTGGAGAACAGGTGTTTTAGTGTCTTGGTTCTAAGTGACAGAGCGAGAGCTGGACCACCAGATCAGGGATTCAGCTGCAGTAATGACCATGTTCCTCTGGTATGGAGTACTGAAGGAGCAGAGTCATAAGGTTTACTGGTTGATCAAATCATTTATCTACATAACACTTACTGATGATCATGAGAACAAGTTTTCTCTGAAAGGTGGCAGCTGCTGTTGTGGTTTCATTTTAGTCTGTTTTACTCTCTCGTGACCTCCGACTTGATGATTTATTTTTAGATCAATCAGAATCAACAAACAAACAATAACACTAAAATCCACCATAATAAATTATATGACAATAAAACTATGAGGAAATCTTTGATTAACTCGAAGAAAGCGACCACTTGGGTCCAATGTCACCAATTTTGATCCAGTGGTTTGGCGGTCAGTATTAGCAGAGGCCAGGTGTCAATACCACACATTACTTTACAGAGAAGTGAACACTCCAGCTCGAGACCAGTACCCAAACCTAACCCTAACCCAACAGAAAACTGGACCTGCCTCTCAACAGCTGACAGGTAAAAGGAAATGGAGGACAAACGACTTAGCAGGGTCGAGTAGGAGAGCTGAGTGAAATTAAAACAGGGAAATAAAATAAATTAAAGCAAAGAATAAAACAATATGGGCTTAACAGAACCCAGACTTCTCACAGTTTCCCTCCTGGATCTGTTACCTTCAGAACCAAACCTCAGGTTGGTGGATAATAAAAGGATGCACAGTTGGACTTTTCTAAGTATTTCTTCAGGCTGCAGTTCTCTGCAGTGACCTATGTTAAGGCTTTAAATCAGACACCACAGCTGATGCATTTTTACTACTGAAAAGTTCTTTTAAACAGGAAATAATTCTTCAGTAGCTATGTCTTAAATACAACATTAAAATCTATTTATTTCAAACCGGAACTCTGTGAGAAAGGTTAACAATAAAAAAATCATTAAAAATACATAAAAATAACATAATTAGAAAATGTCATTACCATCAGATAACCTGTGACCCTTTTTAGGTTGGACTAATCAAATTTACCTCCTCTCTGCATTGAATCTGAGCCTCTAACAAAGCACAGAGCTGCACATTAAAATGCATTCATTAAAATCAGAATTTATTTAAGGTGTGCAAATGAGAATTCTTAGCTGGCAGTTAAGGGTCCAAGTTTATAATGTGAGAGTTGTGATGCTCCTTTAGTGATTTAGATCTGTGCAAATAAACATGACAGAAATTTATTTACTCCTCTATTACACTGTTGTGTTTCCAAAAACAAATGAATTATTCACTTCATCTGTACAATAATTATCTGCTGCAGGAACATTAATCACTACCATCCTAAAAAGGTCAACCACGTTACCTGGATGAAGACAAACAATTAAAAGGCAGATAAAACTGCATAATTTATACAATATATTATATTTCCCTGAGGTTAGCACCACGCAGCAGACAGAACAGACACTGATAAATAACAGATGCTCCTAAAAACAACTCACACAACACTGGTCAGCTTAAACCATCTTTCAAGTAAGATACAGTTGCGATAAAGAAACTTTCAGCGTCTTATAGTTTAAAATGTTATGTGTATATGATTTTAAAAAGAAAAATAAATTAGTTTGGGAGGATCTAGATGAAATCAGTTGTGTAAACAAATATCACACCTTGTTGCCCCTGTTGAAAGATAAACAGCTACATGTTAGACAAGCTGCAAATGAGGAACCATGACAGATCAGCATCCACACAGAAGAAATTACAATAAGTTAGCCGAGGAAACATAATAGCATAAATAACTAAAAACAATCTCCACTGCAAAGGCAAAGCTTTTTAAAATTTAAAATATCAAAAATCACAGCAAATGTATTTAATTTCATCTTTATTTCAGATGAATTATAACAGGAATCCAAAGGACAAGTCACTTGTCTGGGTTTGTGTTTGTGCCTGGTTGTCAGAAAGTTGTGGATCTTCTCCAGCTGCTTCTCCACCTGGATCAGAGCCGGTAAGCAGATAACAACCAGCTAAGCTTAATGCCTCTTCCTTCTGTAGAATAAGATGATCTGTCTGATCAGAGTTGTGGATTTGGTTTGAAGCTAATCAGCATTACCAAAGGAAAGATTTCTATCTGGTCACTGTTCCATCAGGCTGAAGGAAGGAGCTCTACTGCATTTTGGCTTTGTTTTTACTTTTTGGCTCACTTATGAGCAGCTTTTAGCTTGTTTTTTTGATTCAGATGAATCTGCTTCACTGCTCCTGTACTTGCTCACCTGGCCTGGTGTGGGTGGACTAGGGGACCAAGTTGCTGGAGTTTAGCCAGTGGTGTCAGGTCTAGCAAAGTGCTTCCATGAAACAACTGTTAGAGTAAATTTTTTGTGTGTGTGTCTGCAGAAAAAGTATGATTCCCTGTAAAAACCCTTGATGTGAGTGTGCTGCTTGTGAATCTTTTTTTTTAATTTTATTAAAGCTACTTTAGTGATTTTGGGAGAACCTGACCTGGTAAACATTTTATAGAAAGTGTTCCGTTTCTTTTTTGCACTGCTGGTGGGAGGCCTTTTTTTATCAATGCTGTTGATCCCAGTGTGTTTTATTTGTTGGCTGTTGGCCTCCATAAGGTGTCTGACTTTAATATTTAATCACTAACTTGAGATTTGTTTTCCTTGCAGCTGAGAACTTGCAGTGGGTGTGGTGGTTGTTTCCCTCATGCAGAAGCATCTCCTTCTCTATGTGCAGTTTGTTTTCTTCTGTGTTTGGGTTCCTTCACTGTGAGCAGTGGCATGTGACACAGGTGTCCTGGTTATGGAGAAACTTGTGTCCCCACCAGTAAGTCTCAGCTAAATCCCTCAATGTTTACACATTTCACACATTTGAATCCAGTTTGCTAAAGTAAGAAAATGACCAAGATTAGGAAATATGGCTTTAAGATATGAACTGTTGCAATGTGACTATGTGTAACCAGGATGCTACAGGTAATCCAGATTTGCTGAGTGATAGCTGATGTGTTTTTTATTAAATCATTTTTTTCTTCAAAGTTTCTTTTTCTCAGTCTTTTTCCTGCTCACCTGTTCTTTGTTTGTTAATCATGCCACCTGCACTGTGTAAGAGAATTACTCCCTCCTGGTTTTCAGTGTTTTCTTTGCCAGATCCTGATGTGTTCCTTCATCTGCCCCGCCCTTTTGTCACACTGGTTTTATGTCCAGCTTCTGTTCTGTGAAGTTTAAATCCTTCAGCTTATTGGTTTGTTTTTATAAGTCAGATAACCTGTTGATTCATACAACTTCATCTTCTTAGTGCTGCATTTAGTTCCTTCTCCTGTTTACTGATCTGCTACCGAGACTTATTAGTTCGAACCGTTCTTTTCTGTTAGTTTTGTGTTGTTGTTTTTCTAAGTTATTCTTTTAAATTAAACACCGATGTAAAAGTTTGAACACATCAAACCATGCATCACATTTCCAATTAGTGCTCAGTACTTGATGAGCACTTTATGATGCCTCAGACAGCGTTTCTACTGAACTTTCAGCTTTAATTAAATCAGTTGGTAAATCTGTTATTCCCAGGTTGTTCACAACTATGACATACAGTATATTTATTTATTTATACATTTATGTTACAATTTCACTAAACAGGAATAAATTCTATTAACTCAGCATGACGTTATATAACTGGTAGCATTTCAATAGATTTAATGCAAAGTGGACAAAATAAATATAATCTTTCCTTTGTGTGTTTAGATGGAGCTTGCACAACTTTAAACCAAGTGGGATACAAATTAGATAAATATAGTTTTAGTCAGTGAAGCTGCAGAATGCATGTTTTTAATAAAACACAACTTAAACATGTTTTTAGCTAGTTAGATTTTGCTTTGAAAACTCTGAAAGTCAAGAGTGACATCTGGGATGTGTGACTGTTGCTGTGTCATTTGACTGATCCATGGGTGGAATCTGTCAGGCAGTAACAGTAACATAACCTACAACAACATGATGAGGGTGTTTCCAGCTGTGATGAGAATGAGATTAACACACATGTCAAAAACTCAAGCTGGGAATTCTGTTAAAGGCTTGAAACTCAGTAAATGGTAATATAATGTTTCATCACCTTGAGGTATGTGATTAAAAGGTATAACAAAAACACATTCACACAAACTGCATGATGATCAACACAAAAGGTTTCTACCAATCAATTTAACCTGGTAGATTATGACTCAGCATCTCAGTTCTTTGGTCCAAATATGTTTATTGTGTGTTTGTAATGCAAAGAGGTGTTGTGTGTTTTTAAAACAGGCAGATGCAGAGAGAGAAAAGCTAGAGGGAATAACGGCTAGCGATGCTCATCAGAACTGATTATTAAAGCAGTTACACTAAAGAGCAGCATTCAGGCATAGCCACAACATCCCAAAAGGATTTACACCACAAATTCTTGTGCGCATTTGTTGTTACCCTAAATAGAAAGCCACTAAAATCACTGACAATATGAGTGTGGTTAAAACTGATTTGTAGCAGTTAATATACTTCAGTGCAGCATATTTCTGTCAACATCTGTGTGTTTGAGTAGAAAATGTTGGGATTTTATCCAGAATGTGCGTCATAGTGCTGAAGCTACTGATTTTCCAGAAACACCAACTCAGGCCCAGTTGAAAGATCTATAGAGAACGTCTAAGAGAACGTACGAGTGTCACTGAAGGTTAAAATGCTACTGAAGCTAAAAACTGAATAAAACATTTTTATACATGACAAAGTGGGGGATGTATAATTTGAACTTTATTTTCATCCAATTTTTTTTTTTTAGTAATTCAGAAGAACAAAAAAAAATAAAAATCCTTGGTATTTATTTATGTGTAAAATTTCCACTATTTGGGTTTATAAAATACGTGTTCTGTTTAGTTTGGACCCTGATCTGGATAAACAGTTACAGAACATGTATCAGCTGATGGAAAGGACTTTTCTGTTGTTGTGCATTGAGTTGTACATTCCTGTTTATTACGATGTCGTCTCTGCTAAATATCACGTTCCACTGAATTATTAACCACTCAACTTATCAGAAATATGTTATTATTCATCACCTGATGATATTATTCAGTCTTCACATGTACCAAAGCATATCCTTCCTTTTGCATTTATTCTTTACCATCTATTTGCTCCTTTCCTCCTCCACATTGTCATTAGTACAACTGACCCTTTGTTCAGGCTGAAATCCTCAGGGATTGTTGTTAATTTGTACAAGCGACCGCTAGAAATTAGAAGATGTTTGTGCTGTGGCTATTTTGGCAAAGAGAGAAATGACTGAAGTTCTATTTGAATTTGAATTGATTTAAAAGAAGAACTGAATAATTTCCAAGCTGTAAAATAGTGTCTTCTAATTTCTAAAAGAAAGAGGCTTCATTCAAAACAAATCTAATTTGAGTTGTAATATTGAAAATGGACCAGACATCACCACAAAATCCTGTAGAAAGAATAAGAATTAGATTGAAAAATAAAGTATTAAAAATAAAAATCATGATTCTTTTAATTAGAAGTGTTGAGTGATGTTATAGGATTATAACTGAAGTCAGACAGAAGCTTATTTTTGCCAACTGCTCCTGCTGCAGCCCAGTTTCACAGTGTTTTTGTCACCACATTAATCAATCATTAAACAAATATTTAGCAATCATGTTCAAACAGCTGATTATGAATGCAACTAATTGGGCTGGATAGAAGTTAGAAGCAGCTGCTTTTGAGGCTTTGACTGCCCACTTGATTATTTCTATTTAAATCAATCAGAATCAACAAAATCAGTAAAATGACATTTGACCTAATGACAGAAAAACAAGACTTCTATAACTATTTACTGGCCATCCTTTAGAACCAGCAGGAGCTTTATGTTTCAGGTAAATTAGCCAATAGCAGTCTGAGTTAACAGCAAAGTCCAGCCTATTTCCATCTCAGCCAATCAAAGCTGAGCTCTGAAAGACCTGGCAAAACAATTATCAATAAAATATTTCATTGTTACATCATTTATCTCTGTCGCCAGTTTTTCCTAACTTAAAAATAAATGTTGAGTTTTGAGTAGTTCCTATTTTATAGACATAGAGAGAAACAGACAGACTGACTAAAATTTGTTTTATTAATGTTTCCACTTTGTTTATTGATGACAGTTACTGTATATTCTTTGTAGAGAATTAAATGTAGAGAAGTACATTTCAAACTTCAGTTTGTGTTTGATGGGATATCAAGTGATAGGATATTTTAATGTGTTTTCAGTTCTGACTAATTTAAACAAATAAAATCAAAGACTAAAATGTATTTTTGAAGGAACAGAATAAAATCTGTATGCTGTTGACCTGAAAATAGTAACAGACAGCAACAAAAGGTTTTTCTGGGAGCTGAGCACAATCTGAAGGTGAAAAGAATAAAAAATTGGAATACCATGCAAACATGCTCCCCTTCATCCCACAGACCCTCTCATCTGTCCATCCCCTCTCCTTCTTTTCTCTTTACCTCCTCAGTCCCCATCTCTCTGCTCAAAAGGTTAGTAAATGTCAGATGGGAGTTGTCATCATCTTCAATGGCATCATATTTCTTCATAGAAACACTGTCCTTCTCTGCAGCTGTGTGTTCATGTGTGTGGAAGTAGAAAAGTTGAAGGAGATAGAATTGAACAGAATGAAATAAAACAGGATATTGGAAATTGAAAATCACTAGTTGCAACAAAGGATGTATGTTCATGCACACAAAGACTTGAAATAGAACTTAGACTACGTACTTCATACTACTCTGTGCATTTTTCTCTGCAACTGTCAGGTTGTATAGAGAAACAACAACATTTCATGGAACTGCTTAGCTTGAGCACAGCAGACTTTTCCAACACACAAACTCATTTTATTTCACGACGTTTTGCTGCTGCGTCTTCATCACAGCCTTTATCTGCCCCCGCTGTATATTTTATGACTAATAGAAAGAGCAGGCCTTAGTGGCGATGACAAATCCCCCCCACTCAGACAGTTTTACAGCCTCTAAAGAGCCCCTTGACAAACGACAGGGCTGTAAACCCAATATTCTAATGCTGTGTGTTATTGTAATGCTGTGTGTGCATGAGAACATATTTAGGAGACATTAAATATTGCTTACCTCACCCAATAATCAAAGTGCTTTAGCATAAAAAAACAAATCAAAATAAGACAAATGTACAGTGATGTAACAGTGATGATAGAAAGGCTTTTATACTCAAGAAACTACTGATGTGTCTTTATTATATCACAAGAGTTTAATACTGAATTCTTCCTTTCATAAGCAGCATACGTTTTAGTTTAAGACTCGATTTAGTTGTGAAGTTGCTGCTGTAGGTGTAGTTTCTCACTAAAAACTTTCAATTCTTTCTAACTAAGACTGTAATTATTATTGTTCTTAACAGTAAAAGGTTATTAATTCATTTTAACGCATGGTACAATTTTTCTGTTGTCAAAAGGCAGCTGGTTGGATTAATCAGTAGTCTCATCTGATTGGATAATCAACATCATAAATATTAATACACTGTACTATATGCTGTACTTTAAATTTAAAAAATACATATTTAAAAAATGAAAAGGTTACTTGCTGATACCACATGGTGCAGACAAAATTATTTAATATATAGAGATCCATCCATCCATCCATCCATCCATCCATCCATCCATCCATCCATCCATCCATCCATCCATCCATCCATCCATCCATCCATCCATCCATCCATCCATCCATCCATCCATCCATCCATCCATCCATTTTCTGAACCTGTTTCCTGTTCATGACCAGAGTCATTGAGGTCTCAGGTCCACAAATACTGTCCTTCTAGACTCATACAGTCTTACAATGCAGATGTCCCAAACCTTTTCTCTTTTAACATGCCCATAATCCCCTAATGGTTGCGTGTTTTTATTTCCCCTGAGGGTCAGGGAGCAGCGCGGCAGGAATGCATTAAATTCAAGAGTTGTTGACGCACGCTCAACAGAAAGCAATAACCTGTGCAGGGTCATCCCTCCACCTCCCCTTCTTTCATTTTCTGAGGTCGAACAGAATTGCCTTTTAGAGCTAGTGTGATTATGTTCCATTTAACATGGGAATTAAAAGAATTACACACGCAAGTGTCATGTAGTACGCTCAACAAGATTAAAACCACCACCACAGGGTGGAAAAAAGACACAGAGGACACAGAAAAGTGGGGGAAAGCATGTGACTTTACAGGCTGAATAATATTTAGCCTTAAGCTTTGTGAAGATGAGTGATAGTTTGAAAACTATAGTCAACAATCCTACATGTCTTAACTGCTGCTCTGAGTATCAGGAGATACCTGCTGGCAATTTGAAGTTATATTCTCATATTTTCTGTTTGCTTAGAGTTTTCTGATGGGAGGATTTATTTCATACTAACAAGATGCCAAATTTTAATAGCCATCTGCTTCCAACTAAACTTCTCTGGCATTTGAGATAAAAAGAATAAACCTAAATGACTGTGTCATGTGTGAGACACAAAAGAAATTCCAAACAATTCTAAAACCTTGGGATAGTTTTATCAATCAACATTAAAGACCATTTACACTGTCCACTAAAAGCTGCCGAAACATCATCACACCAAACCCCTCTGTATAGAACTACAGACTATAGTGTTGTCCTGTCTAAAGGAGCAACCCTAACTCTATACCAACATGAAGGGTTTTTTAATTGAACTTGCTGAGCTTAATATGAAAAACAGACATGAAATCCAAATATCCAAACCTGTTTGTTCTTGATTTGATGGAGTGATTTCTATTTCAACATATCAGGAGATTAGACAGCACATAAGATGGGAGCGGTACTTGTCACATGAGAGATGTCACACAACTTATGAGATCACATTGGACCAATTTGATGCTTTAAGCAGATCTCTGTGGTGCGTTGATTGTGATGTCCTACATCGAAGGTCTCTGTGGTGCTACTGTACAGAGAACAAACAGGTTGCTCACCTCCTCCATTACTGTCTTAATGTTGTGGTCAGACTTATGCCACAGATCCAGGACTCTCAGTTATACAGAATCTAATTGCATGTAGGCTCATGCTAGAGTCTGGGGACTATTCAAAGCCACTGTACATTTCTCTTAATAAGGAGGTCCAACTTTGTCCTAACAAAGATCTGATTCTACCAAGCTGGAGGAGGCAAACTGCCAGCTGACAGAGGAGTAAAACATATTTTAATCAACACATCAGTCCTCACCTTGAGCATTTATCAGAGAGGCAGAACTGTCGGCTGAATTAACTGTTGAAATGTCCCCCAGTAAGAGGTGAATCCCAGGTAACATGACCCTGAAAGACATAAGCTGTGTCCCCTTTGGGCTCTTCTTCAAAACTCAATGGAGAAGCAATAAATAATTGGTGAAAATGGCTGTAAACACCCCCCACCCCCCCACACCCCCCCTCAATCTGATTTGAACTAATTTAATTATCAGAATCTGAAGAGAAGCCTTTTTGAGCTGCTGGCACAAGACAGTTCATTAAAGACGCGTCACCACTTTGTTACCAAACCAATTCCCAGGGATCGATGTGTAATGTGCTTTTTGTTTATGAAGACGGAGGAAAAAAGAAAGCGAGAGGACAAACTAATTGAGTTCCCATAATTATTATCCTGATAGCTTCCTGACCTGCTCTGTGGAGAGCCAGGACAGCAGAGCAACCTTACCTGTCAGTAATTACAGGTACATTTCCAACTCAGCATTGTCACACAGATGAGAATTTACATAATTGTTCCCAGCAGATTCCCTCACAGGAAACTTTAAGAATGTTGACAGAGTGGTGTCACAAATTCTCACATCTCATGTCAGTTAAAGAAATAAAATCACGTGTCTTTTTTCTTCTTTCCTCTATAGACTGGCAATAGAATCTAATGGCAGGTGAAATTGAATTTCACAGTCAAAAGACACACAAATACAAAATCACCTCAGCTGTTAGTCAAAGTAAACAGCTTTAATATGGTGTCTCACACACAGTAATTACTACCCAGTCTGTGGTGTTCCAGCTGTTTTTTTCTTTTAATTGCTCCTCTCTCCTCCCATCAATCCCTTTTTCTTCTCTACTTTCCTCTGCCCTCTCTTCATTCCACTGTCGCTCCTCACTATACTGCATTTGAAGAATTATCTGTGCTAACAGGGACCCTAATTGGCTGTCACTGTGTGCTTGAAAATGTGAAGCCACTTCCTCGATATAATCATGTTTATACACGAGCGCCAGGTCCCAGACAGTTGGGCTTGTCTCTCTTCAGCTTGTTTAGGGAGTAATTTACTGTAAAATTGGCTATGATAGTCAGTCTTTCTCTCTTACACACACACACACGCACACACACCACACACACACACATTAAACAAAAGAGAAGTACTCAGCATAAAATGTGTTTTTTAGAAACACAATGACTTCCTTAAAACAGACTCTTTTCTTTATGGGAAGCAGGTTTATGTGGCAGAATCAGTCAAGTTGATCCTCATTATCACTAATTTATTTAGACCAGTTTTAGAAAAGGGAAACAGACTTGATCAGTGCCTCACAAATGCTAACAAATCACAGGAGAAGGATTACAGAGCAGTTTAATTATCATACTGATTGTTTATACATGTTTTTTATTCTATTTATCTCTGTAAATGAAAGACAAACAGCATCCGTTTCAGACTTGAACAAATCAAGAATCTATCGCTGCTCTTTGCTTTAATCATCCAATTAATTACTTCACATGCTATAGTAAAGACTGTTCTTTCAACTTCAACATTACGGTGTTTCAAATTAAAAGCATACATTTTTGAAAACTTATTGACCAGAGGGCAGCTCTCACAGGAACACGTCCTGGTAACAGGCTGTGTTGATTCCCATTCTCAGCACAATGAGGGTTAGAGGTTCACTTGAGAAGTCCACTCACTGAAACACACCTGACATTTCTCTCCTTTAATTGTTTTCTTCATCATCATCTCTGTATTCCTGGTGTGTGTATTTGTAGCAGTCTGTGTTTAAATGTGCCATTTGAAATAAAAAGAACAAATAAAAAATGTGAGCACATACTTATTCATCTCTCCACGTGCGCGTGGCACTGTGTGTATGTTTTTTGCCAATTAGGCACTCGGTGACAGGACATGTGGTGAAGCAGCTAACTGGACTATTCATGGATCAGCAGTTCTTGGAGGAATTCTGAATCCACCAACTGGACACACATGCATGGGGAGTTACTGTCATTTTAACTGCCTCAGTATGTGAAGCTGAGTTTTAACAGCTCAGTCAGCAGGATGCTGTCTGTCACAGTTTCATCTGTCAGCACAGTCATCAGTAAATCTACTTGTTCCTTTGGAAAACTAATAGATATTGAAGGAATGTGGATGAAATGAAGGAAATGCCCACTGGGAATTTTTACTCTTTTGTGTTTTATGTGTAAAAGATTAAATATGAAAAATTTGTGTTTTTGCACAGAGCCAAGTTTCGACAGTAAACATCTAATATACTGTGAAAACTTGATTTTCTGTGGAAAAAATATGATGTTTCTGCTTTTGTGTCTCCAGATAAAAGGCTAATCTCAGAACAGGTGTGATGTAAAACTTCCAGACAGAAGTTTACTTCCACTCATCATAAGCATCTGTTTTGGGTTTTTTCTAAAAGCACATTTGGTTTGTTTTCTAGCATGGATCCAGATTTTAAACATAGTCCATGTATTTTCAATAAGGTTGAGTTTGGGGTTTTGGGAATGCTGTTCCAGAAGCTTTACCTTGATCTGCTTTATGCATCAGAAACTAGTTTGATTTCTATTTGAGGTCACTTTCCATTTAAATGTTTCAACCATCTAACTGATGCTTTCAGGCACCTTTAAAGAATTAAGTGTTAGTTCTCTTTCATCCACCTGTATTTGGAGCATGATGTTACCACCAACATGCCTGACAATGTTCTTAGATTTGAAAGCCTCAGCTTGAAGCATCCGAACATGTCTTTGTGTTGTCGCTCAGTCGTCTGGGCTTTCTTTCTTACTTTATACAGATGAAAAACTTGCTTCAGAGTGGACTCTTACATTGATGTTCCAACAGTTTTAGGTCATTCCTGGACATCTAACCAGTTTCCTTTCATGAGTCTTCTTCTGGATTTTGGTATCTTGCTTTAAAAAAATCATGTTTGACTCAAGTTTTAATGTCCTGGAAACATTGTGACATGAGAAAAGTCTTAAAATAAAAAGTTTACCTGTTAAAAACTGTAGAAAAGGTTCTGAAATACAAGAGAAGGTGATAAGCAGAAGAATAAAAGGCAAATGAGACATTAATCAAAAGGATGAAACCAGAAAATAATGTTGAAGATTGAATCATTGTAAGTGAGTAAAAACTTACTTATCCTGACTAGTTTGAGCCTGTATTTTGGATATCTAACTTGTCCATCCAGCCCAGAGTGGATTTTCTGTCCAGTGGTGGTTGACCTCTGTCCTGAAGGTCAAATAAGTGACCTCTACAATCCATTATCATGGTCTTCCTCTGCAGAAGAAATGCCATAAGGAGTCTCTATTATTTCTCTTTTCTTCAGTGAAATTCTGTATCTCTCCTCTCTCTATGATTTTCTCCTCATTTCTTAATTTGACATCCAGATATTTCAGATTTTGGTCATGTGTTTGTGAACAGGAGGTTTGTCTTTGGACCACACATCCCCCACTCCCCATATAAAAATAATAAACATTTTGATTCATGTTTTTTGTAACTGACTTTAGTGATTGTTGTACAAATGATTCAGTTTAGTGGGTAATGTTGATAGTGTTAATGTCTTGTGTATTTCATGATGACTCAGATGCTGCGTGTCTCTTGTAAGTAAGATGTGTAATCTAAGAATTTTCCTGCTTAAGTAAAGAATAAAATGAATAATCTGAAACCTTAAAGCAGTTAATTATGTTGAAATACAGGTTTTTCAGATCATACACCACATACATGCTGCTCACCCCTCTGAACATCGCTGTCAGAGTTCATTATTTTCTGTTCTTTGCCATGTTTTGTTTGTAACTCAGTGTTCTGGTCTCCCTCATCACCTCAGCTCATAACATAAAATCAATACAGGCAGAATCTGCTTGTGACATTGCACCTGCATAGTACACATTTGTCCAATATCAGAAGTAAGTGTGAAGAAGCCCAGGAGTAATTTAACACAGTAAGATACTGTTTTGAATATATACTGTATTTACTGCAAAGTTTAGGTAAACAAGGACACAAACAGCATGTCAGAAAACTCAGTAATGATGACAGTATAGTTCCTGTTGCTGTGTTAATGTTCATCTTAGAGTGAAGTCAGTTTAGATCCTTCAGATGTCTTAAATAAAAAGATAAAAGAAGTTGGGAGTTCAGCAGAAACCAAACCTAAAAGCAAATTTTAAAATCTGGTCAGACTGAAGCTGAACACCAAGTGACCATGATTCAAATCAGATGTATAAATGTATATCAACAATCAGTTTAAATTCTTTTTTGCAAACCTACATATCGTCCTAAATCTCAGCTGCCATGATTACTTTAAAGAAAACTAACAAAACGTCTCAATTTTAGAAGAACTTTCAGTTCTTAAACCTTTTAACTGAAAAGGGGCGGGGCTAGTAGCATGTTGTTTGAGTGACAAAGAGACAAACGGACCTTTGGGAACAGATGCCAGAGGATCTTAAAATAGTACTGTGACTGTGTCCTGAAGAACGGGTGAGTTTGGGTTAAGGTCAAAGGTGATCTGTCACTTGGGTAAAATAAAACTGCTGATCTGTTCATTTTTTTGTCAGTCTAAGTTGATTGTTGGTTCTTTTTCACTGTTTGTGTCTTCATGTCCATCTGGCTGGAAAGGAAGGGCATGGGGGCATGAGTGTGCGACGCGTCTGTGTGTGTGTGCGCATGCATGCACACTGTTGGAAACTGTGACTATGTGTGTAAATTTCCATAAAGCAGACAATATGATGCTGCATCAGGTCCAACTGTCAGCTTTCTCCTGACATTGAGAGACAAAGAATAAAACAAAGACCATTGACTGTAGCTACACACACACACACACACACACCCACACACACACACACACACACACTTACACACTCTCTCTCAGTTTGGCAGGCGATGACCTGCTGCAGAAAATTATGTCCTTCTTGCTCAGCCACAATCAAATTACTGTTTGAGGGCAAGACCTTTGGACAGATGAGATGCTGAGAGGGAAATCAAACACGCCTACATTATTCTGGAAGCTGCTCATTAATATTATGACACACATGCACAAAGAGAAATTTTAAAAATCATATTTTACAATAAAAGAGCAACAGGTGGGTTACAGATTTATGAAAACGTCACCTGAATTTAAGACAAGGTTTACACATAGAGGAGTTTTTCCTCCTTTATTAAAAAATAGTGTGAACATACACCACTGTGCAAAGCTCCTGACCCATCACTCCTCTCTCTCCTGTAACATCTTAAAGGGGTCTTTATCAATAGTGCTCAAGTCTTTCTGCAGGTTTTCTTTGGACTTTGGACTATTTATTCAAGACGATTTCCAAAGTTGTGGGTGTTCTGTGTGCAACGCATGTAGGCAGTTGGTTGTAAAATTGTTGCATGTATCACAAAACCTGCAAATATTTCAGTGGGAGAATTGTCTCATTTGTACCAATAGGTACCAGCTCCTGTGACCCTGAACAGGAAAAGCAGGTATAGATACTCACTGACTGACTTATCCGTTTCTGATATTAATATCATTTTTGGATCAGATTTCAGATCTAAGTTCTCTATCCATCCTTAGATCAAGACTTCATGGTTCCAGGTTGTTCCAGTTTATATTTTTGACAGATTTTCTGACAGAAGTTTAAAATTCCACCTCAATTTTACAAAGTGTCCACTGGAAAATTACAGTTATGGAAAAACAAGTAATATTTAATAAAAGATTATACATAAGGTTTTGGGATATCTGGATCCAGATGTGGATGTGAAAGTAAAGGATTTTTGTCTTGTTATGACAATTAAAGAAATGATGACTGAAAAATTGCAAAAAACACAAACCAAGTTTCAGAAGCTTCTCATGGACTAACAACTCTACCTTTTCCAA
Source organism: Pachypanchax playfairii (assembly GCA_006937955.1). Taxonomy (NCBI): domain Eukaryota; kingdom Metazoa; phylum Chordata; class Actinopteri; order Cyprinodontiformes; family Aplocheilidae; genus Pachypanchax; species Pachypanchax playfairii. The sequence continues at coordinate 1,546,283 of SSNP01000005.1, read as the reverse complement.
AGTAATTAAAAGTGAAAATGTTGCTAAAAATGTCAATTTAAAGGGAAAATGAGGAAATGCCACTGATGATTCTGACAACAGAAACAGGTCGTAGACATGGATCAGAGCGAGGCTAAAACTATCAGAAGAAGAATCAACTGGATGGAAAACAAGACAAAGAGGAAGATGTGATATCCGATAAAAAGGTAAAAGAAAACGAGCAGAAAGAAGGGTGGGAGATAATGTTTACTTGTTATTCCAGCACTAATTTTCCCCCTGGAGCTCATTAAAGTCTGGAGAGAAACGATCCACAAAACCTTAAAAACCAACAGAGTGGAGACAGAAAGATGGAGAGGAAGATGAGGAGGCTGGGTGCACGAGCATCTGAATAAAGGTGAAAAACAAAAAAATAAATGGAAAAGAAGGAGAGAAACAGAAAGCAGAGAGGGACCAGGGGAGGGAGAAAAGAGAACAAAAGTACAGAAGAAGAAAGAAAATAAAATGACTGGATTTATAAAAACAATTTCCAAGTAACAGAAACACAAAAAACCGCCCATCAGTGTGTGTTTCTGATCCTCTTCAGAAGTTCTGCCAGTTCCAACAAAACAAACAGCTCAGACTCATTTTAGGTTTAAGAAAAATAAAAGTACAATTTAATTTTATTGATTCCTTCAGAGCAAATGAATACAAAAAACAGTAGATAAATTCATTTCATTGTTAAATTAAAAAAAGTAAAAGAATTCATGTATCTTTACAGTCTAATAATGATAATAATAATAATAGTAATAATATTTAGTCCTTTTAAGCTATAATTTTCCATACAGCTTTTTAGCCACAACTTGTTTGACACAAAACAAAAAACAAGAAGCATGTTTTTTTTTCAGCAGAATGGCAGCTCAGAGTTCCACACAATCAATAATAGGTTTCTTTTTCTTTTATATAACACTCAAGTACGGAAATACAGATATTATAGTCATCAATCAAATTCAGTTGTCTTTACTAATAGTACCATTATTTTATCATAATAACAGGAGAATAGAAACAGTGGCTATGATATATATATATATAATTATATTTATATATCAATTTGTGTGTATATATAATTATATATTGTGTTTCAGTTCATGGTTGTAAGGTTCAGTGTCCACAGTCCAATATGAAGAAAAGCAAGGGATGATCCATGCTGGGAGGTAAACGAGTTCTGCAGCTGATTAGAGTACAGACATGAAGAAGGAAAGAAAGCAAGATGGTGGATCGCTGGGGAGAGGAGGAGGAGAAGGGAGATGTAGGTGAAGGGAAAACTGAGGCATACTCACACACAAAAAACAAAGTCTGCACCTGAAGGTAAACAACAACATAAAAAGAAGATCCTGGTCCTGGAGGAGGAAGTTTATATCTAATAAAACAAAAGCTGATGAAGATGAGGTGACAAAAGGAGAGATGATTGTGTGAAGAGCTGAAAACACAAGCAGCAGATTTAACTCCATCAAATTAGTGACAAATATTTGCTTTATTAGTCACAAAAATAAAAGAATGTGTGACTTCAGACTGGATGAGCACAGACGATGTGCTTTGTTTCAAATACTTTGTTTTAGCAGCTGTGTATTTATTACCATCGTTAACTGTGTAAGTTGTGCTAATTTTGACTCACATCATTAGCAACACATTAGTGTCTGCAGTGACAAAGAGGTCATTTTATACACAATCTGTAAAGATGTTTTATGGTTCATAATTATCTGAAAAATGGTATAAATACTGATCAGCAGCCTGCATTTGGAGGAGCTGTCCAACAAAACATTTCCTGAAATGTGGATTTTCAGTGGAATTTATAGAATAATTGGAACATTTTTAGATTGAAAAGACATTTAAAAGAAAACTAAATTATCTGTAAATATGTTGTAAATGTACTATTTTTATTTGTTTGTATAGTACATACAGTTTGTGCAAATGTTTTAAGCTGAAGTGGGACAAAAGTGCTGCAAATAAGAATGTTATCACAAATACATGATTATTATATTTATAATTAGTTTACAAAATGCAAAGTAAGTGAACAAAAAATAAATTAAAATTAAATCAGGTTTGACCACTTTTTACCTTCAAAACAGCAAACATAAAATCTTCTTGGTACACTAACATAAAGATGGATTCTGTAGGATTATCATTCTTTGAATAAAAAACTAATAATACCAAACACATTGTTTTCATTTAGGTGGAAATTTAGTCTGTATAGGAGGCTTAAAACTGGGTTAAAAAACAAAATCACAGAAAATCAGCAGAATTAGCTCAGACCCGTCAGAAACCCTTCAGATCCATCTACTGCTCAGTGAAGTCTGTGCAGAACCAAACTTCATGTAAGAACTCACCCAAAAGCCAATTGATGTAGGACCAAAGAAAAATATCTACAGATTCTCTGGACTGATAATTTTTGTTAAAGCAGAAGGTAACTAGTTCTCTGGACAGCCGGGGGAACAAGCAGGTAACAAACAAGGTGCTTCCTTGCAAGACTGGGGCTGCATCCCTGCAAACGGGGTCACTTCAGCCAGACAACCACAAACACACAGACATACTGTATCTTTAATGCTGAAAGTGAAGGTGTGTTCTCTACAAACCACAGATTTAAACACTGAGTTTGTCTAAGAATCAGATGGATTGGAGCCAGAAACATCACAGAAGATCTGTCGTTAGATCTTCAAGGAATTTGGAACAACCTATCTGGATGCAGTTAGAAGAACTGATGCTGTTTTGAAAGCAAAGAGTGGTCCCACCAAATGTTGTAATCATTTAGATTTCTCCTCTGTTCATTCACTTAATATCATTCGTCAAAAAAAAAACTTATAAACCATATTTAGTAAATGAATTCTTTTTTTATAACATTTTTTTCCCAGAACCTTAAGAGAAAACTGGCAATTAAGAAACTGAGATTATTGTTTCAGCTAAATGGGATCTAAATTCTGATATTCAGGATGAAGACTGTAACACAACAGAATGTTAGAATCAAAGTCTTTCTCACGGGGCTGCCATTTGTTTTACATGAGCAGTAAAAACTTCTTTTTGGACAAAGTTTATACATCAAACTTTTGATTGTATATTTCCCTTGTTGTAGTACATTTTTAAACATAAACCTGCTACATGTAATATAGGTGAAGCTTGTCTTGCTTACAGTTATCAACAAATATTGACCTACAGTATATTTAATCTAGAAAATTGAGAGTCTGATACGAGACAGTTTTACTGAAGAATAAGGGAAGCGTGAACTACAACTGGTGCTGCTTTTTATTCTTCTTTTCTAAGAATTAAACCTAAAAACCTGTTTGATAAATCTAACTGTTATAAGGTCAATTAATGTGATGTACAGGGAAGATGATTTACTGTGAGAAATATACCATAAAGAGCTTAAAACTGAAGTGATTAATATAAAACAACTTTCCAGGGAAACTTCTTCAGCTTCAAACTTGTTCTAAAATCAGAACATCTTTGTTTCCTATAAGAAGAAAATGATAATAAATATGTCGACACATGATGAGATGTAGGGAGCAGATCATTAAGAAACATTCACTGAAGCTGGTGTTGATGGTGGCTGATAAATGAATGACTAGATGAAGGAGTGAGGAGGAGGAGGATGATGATTACACTTTAGAACACCTAGAAATAAAGAACTGACCAGTTTTTCAGCAGAGGATTAAAAAAGTTTTGGCTGTTCAAAGCTGCAGTCAAGCCACAAAAACCAGAGGAAGGAAAAAGATGGATGAAAAGATGGATGGAAGAGGGAGGGAAGTGAAGAAGCTGGCCATACTCTTTAATGTACTTTAATGGCTAACAACTGCTCTCTTATTTTACTCTTTTGTAATCATTCAGCATCTTAGATCTCTAACATTTCTCATCCTTCCTCCCTCTAAAACAGAAGTCTGTCGTCTCTTTCATTCTTCTTTCTTCTTCATTTCTTCAACCATCTATTTTGTGTCCATTTTTTCCTCTTTCCTGATCTTCAATAAACTTTCCATCTTCCAGCAGTGCATTCTCCTTTTTGCCATCCTCCGCTCCTCCTCCTCCTCCTCCTCCTCTTCTTCTCTACAATGGGAACACCAGGAAGCCAGAGAAGGTGGAGTATTTCCATCCTCCCATCAGGTTACCTCTCTCCAGTTTGAGGTAGGCTCGGTCCCCCTTCTCCATCTGGATGAGAACGCCGTTGCTGGCAGCCTCACGTGTCACATCCTGGTCACCAGCAAATGCCGAAATCACTGGCCAGCCATTGTGCATCAGGCTCACCTGGATCAGGAAGAACACAAATATGTTCACAATACCGAATTGATTTCTCACTTTAAAACTGCTTTGCTATTTTCTCCAGTAGGAGCTGTTTGAAAGACGAGCTATAGGTGTGAGTTTCATGACTTTGGCACAATGGCTACAGGTGCCGGTGGGTTTGACCAGCAAAAAGAGAAAGAGAGATGATCAGTAATGAAACACAAACAAAAGAGAGAAAAAGCCAAAAATATGTGGAGAAGATCAGTAAAACAATCAGAGTCCAGAAAGAAATAAACCAAACCATATAAAGCAAAAACCAGAAGTTATTAAAAAGCACTCAGAGAGCGCAGACCTCTGCTAAGTGACTCATTTCCCCATCATATGATTTACACATTTAACTAATAGTCCTGCATTCATTTAATGGCTTTCTTGATCATGACAAGTTAAGTTTATTAAAAAATGAACAGACATTTGGATTATTGCACAAATGTTTTGGACATGTAAATATTGCTGGTTCTTATGTTTATATTAATTATTCTGACTTTAATTTATTAATTTATTCTCTGCGCTCCGTAACCAAAGATAAATTCCTTGTATTGTGCAAATAAACTGATTCTGATAAACCTGCTAATATCATTTGGAATCACCACACTGGTGGTTTTCCAGATCACTTCCAAAATCTAATAGACTGGTTCCTATACCATTCCAAACTGAACCAAGTTATTCTCCCAGCTTTTTACACTATGGAAGAATATTTTTGCAGCTTTGTGCAGTCAGCATATTATCAATAACTTCATCAGAAGTGAAATTTCATTGTTCCCCACTTGTAGAAGGTTCAACAGAGTTTCAGAGACAAAGACATGCCACAAAAGTAAAAGACTCACACTGTGTCTTACTCAACAAATATTTCAACAGGGAATAACATCTTCTTACAGAAAGAAGTGGCTGTCAGTACCGTATCCCCTCCCCTCCTCAAGCAACAAACACACACACACAAACACACACCCGACAACAGCTTTCATCACTTCTCTTTGGAGCAACAGCAGAAACACAAGCACTCCTGAGATTTGATTCTCCTCTTATACTTCACTTTAAATAAAAACATTGTTTTGAGCAAGCTTTGGTAAAGGCGCGTTGGTAAAACAAACTGAAATGAATGCTGGGAAAATGTCGGTTTATGCAGAAACCCTTTATATAAGCCGGGTGGGATTACAGAGCGTCTTCTGAGAAGACTCACAGCATCCTGATAAGAAAAGAAACTACACTGTTTCTTGTAGCTCATTTCCAAAGATGGTTGTATAAATCTTGTTTAGACCAGACAATATCTAGCTTTAAATTATGTGATGTAGCTCATACTTCAAGTCTTTTTTAAATGTCTAACACAAAGTCTCAGATAATAAACTGTTCAGCAAAACCCAAAGAAAATACCAGCGTTTTCAAAGTGAGTGTAATGCAGATACAGGAAGTACATAAACACTATTATGTATCTGTTTTTCATCTGTGATGATTCAGATTTATTGCACAAAATGGAAATCACTAAATCTGTGTTGGACACAGCTGTCCTCTTTCATTTCTACAGTTTATCTGTCAGTAAAATTATCAAATCTTAAACTTTGTTTCATTCAGCCTCTATTAAACTTCAACATACATTAACCAATATAGATATTTATTTAGTAAAATATGAGTCAAAATGAAGAAGCAAGTCCATCCTTACTGCTTTCATGAGAATAAAGAGGTTAAGTATCAGTCAGTGCTGCTGATCAAACGCATTGATAAACAGATTCATTGATTAACAAAAAGGAAATACATCAGCAATGATCTTTGAGAAACAACAATTTGCTGCCCATCAGTCTCTAGAAGTATAAAGGCAGCTTTCTAACTTTTACAATCCATCATTCTGCAGATTATTCACAAAGGAAAATTGTTTAAGATCTGGTAAGTTCAGAGGTGAGAGCATGTGGTGCTCAGAGAAATAACAACAACAGTAATGATAAGAGCTCCATCTCAGACTGCAGTAGGTCTGGAATGAGCCATGATGGATGGATGGATGGATGGATGGATGGATGGATGGATGGATGGATGGATGGATGGATGGATGGATGGATGGATGGATGGATGGATGGATGGATGGATGGATGGATGGATGGATGGATGGATGGACTAAAAGTAACAAATTCAACAAAGTCATAAAAACACAGTTTGTAGAAATATAACTCATGTTATTGTTTTCTTGTGTATTAACATCCATTTCTTTAAGCAACAAGTTGTGTGTAAGCTGCATGTAACTATTATACGGCAGTTTATCCCCAGACCAAATAAAACTTGCATTAGAAATGCTTATGCTTCTTTCATTTATGCCGATTTCAGACTTTTAAAGGCAGAATGAATAATTTCAGTCAGAAATTCAACACTAGCACTTTAAAGATGTCCAATTATTTCTGCACAACCTGGAAGCAAGTCATTGTAAAACTGTCACTAACTGATAGAGCAAGTCATAACCATCCCATAATTATACACTTATCCACCTCATTCAGTCTGATGGTCAGGGGTGTGTGTGTGTTTGTGTTTATAAGGTGTATGTGGGTGTGTGTGTGTGTGTGTGCACGCGTGTGGGCAGGAGATGGAGAGCCTGTCAGAGTCAAGAGCTCTCGGCCTGGCTCTCCTCTTAATAGAAAGCCTAACTTGGCGTCTCAGTCAGGATGAGTGTTTTTCTGTGTGTGTGTCCATGTGTGTCCGTGTGTGTCCATGTGTATGTGTTTGTGTTGCTTTGAGCAGCTTTTGTATGAATGTGATAAAAACACTTAGACTATATTTAAATTATTTTCATTTTTAGAATAGAAGCACAGCAAAGGTCAGAGCAAAAAAATTATATTTCTGAAAATTTAGCTAATCAATGCTTAAGATTATTTATTCAAGACGTTATTGTGTTGTGTTGACATAATTACAGCTCATCCTGCACCTATACTGTTACTGTATCTGGATATTAAAGAGTTTCTAGAGGTTTTACACCTATATTACAGTTCTACTTGGTGCCACCTGGGCACAATCGCTTACAGAAAACAAACTGCTTCTATATTTATCTCATTAGTTTTGGAGGCTGCATTATGGTAGCTATATATTGGAGATGGTGTCTGCCTTTTAATGGAACTCCAGAGTTCTTGCAGTTGAAAAACTGCTGATTAAGTCACGACTGATTCCAAAAGGTAAACTATTTGTAAAAGTCTTCAGTTAGTGCAGAAAGATGTGGACAGCTCAAGTCAACTCCTGCTTGGATCTTATCCTGCTCAACAATAACTGACACTGCTCAAGATTTTTCTTCAATGTTAAAAACACAAAAGCAGATGAAGAAGAGGAGTGGCCATTATAAAAGGGACTGAAAAAGACAGAAGAAGAAGAAGACAGCCAAATAGGAAACAGACGTAATAAGGGGGAGATGGGTTTTTGTTTAGGGAGCAGATAATGCTTCCAAACAGAGATGGCAAATAAAACATCACTACATTACACTAGAGTCCATAGATTACACATAAATACACACACACACCCTCGGGAGCCAAGTTATTCATGTGGAAATGAAACATCTCACACACTTTCGTTTAAACACTTTTCCTTGATTCTTTAGTGAATCAGTTCAGATCTAAAATCTTTAACTTCACCAACTTGTTCGTCATATAAAATAACTGTTTTGGGGTTTTTAACAAAGGTTTTAGTTCAGAAGCAGAATTCACCTTTTAAACAAGATGATGGACTCTTGGCTGTTGACCACCACTCTGAGTTTATCTCTCACATGAAAAATACATTTTTACAACCAAAAATAAAGTGGCTCATCAATCAAATAAACATGTCAGCACTTATTGATTTTTTGTTTTTATTTTAGGTAGCTGTAAAGGTAGTTTGGGTCCAGCTGTATGAGGGTTTACAAAACCATGTGACTGAAACACCTCCCACATTAGTCTGATAGTCTGGGTCAGCACCACATTGTCATTTTTAAACTAAGGGCAGACAAGTTTTTCCTGGATTAGGAATATTTCTAAGTAATTATAGTTTAGGCTCCAGCCTGCGACAAGCCATGTTTCTAAAACCTTTTGTTTGTCTGTAGACACACACACGTGCACACGCGCACACGCACATAATAGAAGAACACTGCTGACAAACTGCTAAATAAGAGAGTGTGTAAAATATTAAAGAAAAATAACCAACAATGTTATTTTTAGTTAGACTTCACTACAGCGTAGCTGCATCAGGAACGTTCTACAACCCGAAACACAGACATTATTCTGACAGTTACACATCTGCAATGAGTTCCAACTGCAAAACAATTTTACAGAAAAGTAAAACAACCGTTGATCCTACTGCTGCTACTGATTTTATTAGTAACTCGTTTGAATTTAGCTTGGCTCGGTTTTTCTTTAGAGGTTTAAAAAGCTCATAAATTCAGTAGTTCAGTGTTCACTGAACACGGGTTCAGGAAGCAGAGACACTGATGCATGCGATTGTATCTAAACTATTTTGGGATCATCTGTGACCTAACATTTGAGTCTAGAAGGTAAATGTGCTGGTTTTTCAACCATATATTCAAACAGAGATATAAAAAAAGAGAAGACATTTGAGCTATTGTGTTTTCTTTTTTACGCTGAGAGATACATTTTACAAATGTCAACAGCAGCAACATGTGTCTCTCAGTCAGAACCAGCCTGTAGTTTCTTTTCTTCCTGTTTGTGGTCATTTCACCAGCTTTCATGACTGAAACATCTTTTATTGTTGTAAATTTACTGTCAAAGTGCAACATAAATGTTTTTTAACATACTGGACAGCACAGAATAATGTGGGAGACCCACACCAATGGATTTACAGGGGTTGTTGTTGAGGAGATGTTAAAATAATAAAATGCTCATTTCTGTATGATTACAGTTTCTACAACTCTTCATCACTCAAACCGGAGGAAACCTTTCAGGTGAGAAACCAAGCCTTCGGGTCTACAGCATGGATGACTGGGAATCTACACAAACATGTCCACTTCAAGTCAGTGTTTTCATCAGAACCCCCCCCCCCCACACACACACACACACCATCATTCATACACAGTTACTCAGGGTGAGCGTGATGTGTGGCTGTGATGTATAGCTCTAATAAAGCTCTAACAGTGGAGTTGGGACAATGAAACTAGTCATCAACAGAAAGAGAAGCACACATGTTCACACATCTGTATGAAAATAACTGTGTGCTAGTTGAGTGTGTGTGGCTGTTTATCACCTCTTTAACACATTCAAACACACAAATAGTCAATGACTCCTTACAATTACCCCTGCAAATAGAAGATGCATGATAATAAGGCTTTGCATCAAGTCAGACTGCAATTGATCTGCATTCATTATTGCATAAGCACAAATTAATGGTCTGAGTAATGGAGAAAAAGATGAGAAAAAAAGCAGAAAGAAAGAGGTTAAAAGGCAGCAGGACGTCAGAGAAGTAAAGAAAAGAACAATCTGACATGTTAAAGAAGTCTGACATCCCAGTGCAGCACTTAATGCTTAATGACTTGATGACATCCTGTTAATGCATCACGAGTTCCTGTCCAGAGTTTGACATGACAATAATACTCCTCTAGTTACTCTTTTTATATCTCCCTCATGTCTCCAGAACTTTTATCTGTTTCTCTTCCATTTCTAGACTTTGTGCTTTTATTTCATTTATTCTTGTTTCATTTATTTCCTTTAGTCCTTCATGTTGTTAAAGTTTTACTCTCCTTACAGATGCTTCAGAGACATTGTATGTCTTATAGACTATCTATTTATTTATTCATTTGTTTATTTATTTATTTAAACCTTAAAAGGATTGTGTGGTAATTCGGGACATGAATACACAAAAATGTATATTAACAGACAAACAAAAACTTCAAGCAGAAGGAAATGTGTTCAGGCAAATCAAAAATGGACGTATGTGAGGATAAATATTCTTATAAAAAATAACTTAACTGTAAGTCAGCTGCATGTGGGAAAAATTCTACTTGACTTAAATGCACCACAATAGCTTCTAAATAAAGCTTGACTTAATAATTTGAGAACATTTGACCTCCAAGTACAACCCTGTGAAACAGCTGATCAAAAATACAAAAAAGTTCTTCTAGGACATAAAATAGACTAATTATTAATTTTTACACAAACATCTGTAGATGAACTAATTTTCATGCAGCAATCAGATGGATCATTTTAAATTTCAACTTATGGTCAAAAGTTTGTGGCTACATTAAAATGGACCTGCACTACTCCCTTACCTGTGTCATTCAAATCCTACCATACAGAGGAAGACCTTGTCATTCAGAGCAGCTACTCAGATTGTCTATCTCTCCCCCCTAAACTAAATTCATCTTATGTTAAAACAAATTTATAAATTCTGACATTATACAGTTACACAATCTGACGCGATATGACAACTTCCTGTGTGATCTGTTAGCAGTCTGTGTTCTCCATGACTGTCAGAAGTCAACTGATTTTTAAAGATGTTGCACTTCAAACATTTAAAAGACAATTAATGTACAACCACCAGGCGGGATTTAACTAATAACTTCATAACCTTTTGTTACTTGTGTAAATTTAATATAAACTATAGAATTTGCATCATTTTTCAACATCACAGATGGAAAAACTAAACTTTTACAATATCGAGTTACAGGGTACCAAGAGACAGTATATTATAGTCATGCATTTGTATCACTGACACCACTCCACTGTCTGTAGATGTTTGAGAGTCTGTTTATCTTGAATTATTTTTAAACAGTATTTTAGTTATTTTTTAATTAGTTGCTGATTTAAATGTTCAAACACTTTAATGGTTTTGATCTACAAAACAATAAAAACTAGGAATGAGTGACATTTGTAGTTTGAAACTGTTTGAAGTGTCTGTTTTTTATTGTGTAGTTACTGGGATGTGACATTACTTTCAACATAACATATAAAACAGCTGCAAACAGTAAACAGCACATTCTGAACTTTGTGACCGGACGATGTGATGGAGACGATCACTGAGTAAAATAATGTGCCTGCATCAGAAAATGCAATAAGATTCCTCTCTACTTATTGTAAGATGTAACTAGATTGTTCTTGTGTCAGAAGTTTGTCAGACATACCACAGCAGAGTCTCTGCAGACGTGACAACACCAGCAGGTTTGAATTTCATTTATTCAAACACTGGCAGGTAATTTTGTACTGCCCAAACCCTGAGGTGAATAATCTGAGTTACAGAGACTGTAAGCAAATTAGATTTTAGACTAAAATACGTAAAATGTACAATGTTTCAAGAATTTCAGAGTAACTGATCCTAATGCTTGTAAAATACATAAATGCTTAGGAAAACAGTAAATATCCCCAAAATAAATAATATTCACATTCAGTACCACATCTTATTCACACATGAGCACAAATCAAGCTTCTGTAATGTTCTGCCAAACTGAGACGGAGTGCAAATTCATTGGATAAAAATCAAAACAAGCATCTGGCTTGTCGACTCTGTGTGTTTATGTTGCTGGTTGTGTGCATCTTGTTTACTGATGATGCAGAGACAAAAATCTGTTTATACAGTCACATTGCAGGAACTCACCTCCCTCTGGCAGCAAAAAGCAGCTTGATGTAATGTAAATACCTCAATTCTAGAAAAAAGGCTTTGGTTTAAAGTTTGACACAGAAAACATTCAGACTGATTATTACTGATATCTGCAGCCCAAACAGTGGAGGAACATTTCTTTCTGATATTTATCACAGTTATTAGTCTGTAATTGTTTTGCATTATTTAAAAAGGCTGAGTTCTTTTGTCTGTTTAACACATGTAGTTTTGATTATCAAGTATTTCTGTTTTTACAACATTTTCATCTTTAACCCAACAAACTCCCAAAAAAGATCATTTAAATCAACACCATCACCGTGTTTAACTGAAAATACATTCACTCAAATAGAAAAGAAACTAATGAACGTGACCGAAAGGCAAGATTTTACATTTAACCTTTATAGATAATTTTCAGTCATGTTCTGCACTACTGGATTATTATTAGTATTATCACCACTGAATTTCATTTTCCATGTTATATAAGATTATTATGACCTTCTGACAGAAGATCAGACAAGATTATAAGGCTTTGTATCACATGTGAGTCACTGCAATATTTAATCTCAACATAGTTGATCACTATAAGCAAAATCAGCCCAAATTATTTCTATTGCTTTATTTTGTATTTCTATAAGATTCTAGATCTTAATAGGTTATATTGAAATTACTTTAAGGGAACTGTAGACTGAGATGCATTGACAGGTACAGAACTATCAGCACTAGATTATTGACCTTTCACCTACTTTTTACTGTTTTGTTTTAAAGTAAATATCTTCAACTTTCAAACATAAAAGGATAAAAGAAGAAAATTAGCAAATGTGTCAGTCACTGTCAAGATCTTACTTTTAAAACCTCTAAATGTTAACAGTTAGAACAGTTGGAGAAAACCAAGTACCGTGTTCAGGACAGGAAAGGATGACGTCTCAAAAATATTTGATTTGTCACAAATATTTCCATATGAGACGTATTTTAAGATGCACTACTGATCCACCTCACCAGGATCTACAGCAGAGACACTGGAACATCATTCAGAGTTGATAAATATAGTGGAATGATGACCAGGTGATCATAACTGAAGGAGTTGAACTACCTGATGAAAACACGTGAGCGACAACTACAAACACTTTGAAATCCCAAAATCTAATGGAAACTATGATGAGTCCACAAGAACGTCAGCCAGAACCAAGTACAGAGAGTTAGACAAGTCCTGAAGAACCAGCTGAGTGGTAAGAACAAAGTCCAGGTCCTAATGTTAACAAGTCCTACCAGTAACTAGAGAAGGCTGGACTGAAGGACCTAAGCTTAAAGCAGAACAACTCCCATGTGGAAGCATAAACAAACTAAGAGTTTTACGCATATACATTTAGTGTTTGGTCTTGTAAAAATGCTTTTTGACATCTTATATCTCTGGATAATCTGTTTATTTTTGTTTTAAATGGCGTCACATCTGTAGATAATAATTAATTTGCGTATTGAGCAGCAGAACTGAGAATGTGGTTTGTGTTCATGGAAAACTTCAGGAAAACAAATCTTCCCAAAGCCAAAACAGTTTATTCTACTATTGACTTCTGTTTGATGTCATGTCATGTTGGATTAAATGATTAGAGAAACAAAACATGTTGGCATATTTAACAGTTTAATATTTAACAAATAGGGCCTCAGTTGCATGTGGAAGAATCATACACAGTCACATCAGACTGGTTCCTCCTAATCCAAGAAATTCAGATTTATTTTCCTTGTTTAGATTAAAACAACTTGGAAAAAAGATGAACACATGTTTTTTGTTACTGAGCTATTGAGATGTTGAGCACATGTATTGATTGAGTTTCTCTCTTCTGATGCCCCATCTACAGCAGACAGAACAAACACCTCCCACAAAAATCCCCCTGAACACATAAAGCATCAGGTGAGAGGGACAGGAGCACAAGTTAATGAGAAAAACAAGAACAAATGAAAAACATGGTTACAAAAAGAACCCAGCAGTAGCTGCATCACCCAGCAGTGGTTCAGCTTTTGTGATGAAGATATGGAACAAAATGCATTTATCTGAAAACATGTCTTAAAAGCTTTTCAAAAAGTAACAGTACCATAAATTTGTTAGAAATAGTGGAGCTGATCTGAAGTTTTTTCGAGATGCTCACAGATTAATGAGGTTTAAAATGTAAAATATTTTGTTATAAGTCAAAAAGAGTCTCATAAAAAGTAAAAGCTCTTATTATGAAGGCAGTAAGCTATCAGCAGCCTGAAGCAGTGCCTCCAGGTTTCATCTCTAAAAATCAGTGACAGAAAGGCCTTTAATACACACAGCATGAGACGTTTTAGATGTGCTTCTTGTGTAACTTCAGGCGCTACAGGCCTGCTTTGACCTGAGGCCTTTATGAATGCTGAGTTGAACACTCAGATGCCCAACAATACAGCTGCAAAAATATCCCTTATTCATACTGTAAATCCTCCACTGCTCCGGACTTTCTCCAAAGTACTCTACTTTTGATGTACTAGGAAAATCATGTTACTCTCAATTGCAGTTTCTGTCATTTAAATATAAAGTTTATTTCAGAAACAATCCCTAACACCACTTTTGGAGAAAGTCTCTAATAATGAGAGACGGTTGGCTCGGGTTACGTTGAGCATTGTTCAGGAAGAGCATTAACCTCCGCCTGATGCCTCACATTATTTTCAACACAAAGCCTTATGGTCTAGCACATAAAGCATGAAAAATAAACTTGTGATTTAAAAAGAGCCAATTTGAGCCGAGAGCTCCTCACGCCGCCGAGTATTGATATCCTACTGGCAGCTTGTCTTTTTGATCAGTGAGCTCTCTGTTCCATCCAGCGGATACGGGACGCTCGGAACTCATGACACTGAATGTATTTATTTGAATCTGTCATTGCACAGCTGTACATACAGGAAATAAAAATAACTGCAAATGAAATGAGTACTGACATGAGGAGTATTTGATATGCATATTATCAGTGGTTTAAAAATACTGTAAATAAGACTTCCATTAATGGAATCAAGCAGAGCTGATGGGTCACATCATGGGCAGAGAGATACAGGACTTTCTTTGGATCAAGTATATTTAATTTGAGAGACTTATTTTTAATGGTGAGGCAGAAAGAAAAAGCTTCTGTCACCTCTTGCACATTGTCAGGAAGACACATCTCTACCGAGAGATGAAACAGACTGTTTTTTTCTTCTCTTTGCAGGGTTATCTAGCTTCTGCTAATCAATAGTTCCTTGTGAGGTCTGGCTTTCTTCATATGTCCTTAAATCTTCTGTTTCTCATCCAATCTTGTCCAGTTGTTTGAGCTTCTGTTTTTCTTTTCCAACCAATAACTTTTCTGTCTTTAATTCCTTTGTTCTTCCCTCTAGTTTGCACAACTTTCCACATCTTCATTTACCTACATTTTATTTGACTTTATAAAGCTCCACTTTTTTCCATCGTCCCTCTCATTTCATCACATTTACTCTCCTTTTCCCGCTGTCTCTCATCTCCTTCATGCGCCACAGTAGCTGCCTCTAAGGCAATCAAACAGTGGGAGTCTTCAGCACAGCAGATGTGCAGGATGGATGGAAGGAAGACTGGAACAGGTTGAGGTTGAGCAGCATGCTGGCTGGATGCTTAGAGGAGACAGGACGACTTACAGCTGCTTGTTTCATCTCAAAATAAGGCTTTATAAAATCAGATTTTAAATATTCCTGTTTCTTAATCAGAACTTTAAATCCAACTGAAAGAACTATAAAGTCTGTAAGTTAATCCCTTAACTAGATCACATCAGCTGATTAGTTGATTTAGCCCTTTCTAATGGATCTATACTGCAGATTCGTAAGATAAACAAATTAGCACAAATAACTAATAGTTATTCATTATGACAGACATAAGCATTACTGTTTTCTGCATGACATGACAGACTTAATTACTTTAGTGCCACAAGTCAAACGTTTGCTGTCAGTGTCTGCATGCAGTCACAGAAAGACCGTGACTGCATGGTGAGCTTAACTTCGAATTTATCTCCTCAATTATCACCTGCTCTTCCACTTATTGTAACTGTTGTCGTTGAAGCTGCTGTGTTCATCAATTCAGAACTGCAATAATAAAGTATAAGCAGCAAAACATGATGCTAAAGCCTCAAGGAGCCAACAGCATAATTATACAACAGTTTAATTTACAAGTGATGCATCGTAATTACTGCTGGGTGGCTTGTACTGCAACATCACACGAATGTTAAATGTTGGAAATAAAGTTTATACAGTTTGAGTACTTTCAATCAGCTAACGAACCAAATAAATATAGAAAATGCCTTTTTGGTTTTAGGAAAGTCGGTGTTAGCGAGACGAAAGCAGAGTTAAAATGGGGCACATTGCAGACAGGAGATACGAGTGTTAAAACAATTAAGTGAAAAATAGTTTATTTACAAATCCTAATATTTAAGAGTGAACATGTAACGCTCTGTCTCTTTATGATGTGTTCAAGACAAAATGTGTGTTAAAAATTTGTCAAAGAACTGACAGATTCAAGAAAAGGCAGCGTCGCTGTCCGTGGTGCTGAAAGAGAAGCTGGACAAACTGCCCCACCTCAAATTAACCTCAACCATCCCCCTGCTGCGGACACAAGCTTCATTTGTCCTCTGTGTAGTATTGATTAATCATGATTGGACCAGTGGGTGGCGGGCAATTAGCTTTTATCTCAGACGTCATTTCTAGAGAGAGACATCTCAAACATCTACAAAATGACTGCCAGTCAGGATCATATTCAACTTTCATGACAGGAGACAGCAAGAGAGTGCTTGGCATGGTTTGTGCACACTCACGAGTGCGTGTGCACAAACACATACACACATATGTAAAAGACAGCTACCTGTATGGTCTGGCGGTTGTAGACTTTGACTACATGGAAGTTAAAACTGTAAATCCCTTTGCGCGGCGCAATGAAATTACTTCTTTCTTCATCAAAATTTCTCCCAATGTTCACTAGAACCTGAAAGAAAGAAAAAACAAAATTAAATGGCTTTATTTCAATGTTTGTCACAGATTTACACTCAAAATATTTTTATTCGATGTCTAAGCACATCACCAACAATCACAAACGTTACTGATTTATTTAAGTTACATGCACAATTCATAATGCAGTCTATGAATTGTTCAGAATTTATCAAATGACTAGTCCAATCACTGTAGGAGTTACTTTGTATATTTTCTGTTTAGAATTAATCCTAGGACAGTTTATTAAGTCTCTAAGGGCCCTGTGGCCCCAGACTACACATTTAAATCCTCAGATGCAGATAAAACGGATCAGGTTTATCTGCTTTTTCTGACAAGATATTATTTTAGGGGGGCTTGATTAAACTTTTCCAAAGATTTTCTGATTTTAGAGTGTATCTTTAAGTCAGTTTGTGGAGAAATTACGCTTTTCTGGAGGGTTGTACCGCCACCTGCACTTACCGAATTATCTGATTTTCTGCTCTTTAAAAACGATATGTAGGCTATCCAAACGACTTGTATCAAGAAACAGTTTATTAATCACTTTCAGAGTAAGTGGATCAGACTCTAAATCAAACAGTCTCCTCGGTTCTGAACCAGATGCGACCACGCAAATGCAGAATTTAATTTTGGATCTCAAACATATCCAGAGTTTTTAGTGTAGCTTATATAAATTGCGGTTTGCAAGTTTAGTGTTTTTACGGTTTAAAAATACAAAGACTTGCAGTTTGGGGCGGATAACCCGCAGTAAGAATAACTTCTGTCTTGGTAAAACCATTTCTGACATTGTAAAATCTCGTGAAGACGCTTCAGACACATTAAAGATGTCAAACTTTAAACCTGCAGACTTCCGCATTCAGTTATCAGAAATTACAAAACCTATTTACAGCGTCTCTGTTTCAAACTCACCACTACGGCAGAATAAAAACGAAATTTTGCCTCCTACCCGGTCGAAGTAGATGACCATAGTCCGGTTACTCATTTCGGAGGGTTCGTGGTTGGTGTTCCGGACTGCAGAGAACGCCACCTTTGCGCTCCCCGAGCGCACCGAGATCCCGAGCGCCGTGCCCGTGGGGTCCGAGGTCGGGTTGGAGTCGCACACTACCAGGCACTTTCCCTCCAGGACGATGGGTTCGGTCTCGTTCTGAGCGTGAACCGGGCTCGCCGCGAGCCACATGGCACCAAACAGACAAAACACCAACATGCCGAACCAAGGAGCGGAACTTCACCTCAAACCACGGGGTCTACTCCCCCTTCAAAAAGTCAGGTAAGAAGAGTTTCCCGGTAGTGTTCCGTTAAACCTGCAGTTATTGTTCCGTGGTCTCTGATTTGTTTAAAGTATAAACTCCGACACTGAGTCTCTTTTGAAGGAGACGGTTTATTTCTCAGGCGTCTCTCCTCCTCTCTTGGAAAACGGTCTGTTACCGGCGTTTCTCCGGTTGAGTCCCCAGTTTATTGCCGTTCTCCACCTCTTTTCTCACTTCTCAGCAGCTTTTTTTCTGTCACTTGGAAACACGATGAGCGAGAGTCGCGCGCCGTGCAGAAGAGGTAGCTGAACTCATAGCGCGCAGGGAGGGGGAGCGGTGGCTGCTCTGTGGCGCGCGCTTGAATTATTGATATGTGAGATATTAGAGTTTGAAACACAAAAGGCTCAGGAGGAAGGACCAACTCGATTTCTTTTTTCTTTCACAGATCCCTCCCTCTCCAGTAACAGAGGCTCATCATCAGATTAGCGCGTGCTTGTCTTCGATATTTTCCAATCACCGAGTGCTGACCATCCTCCCCGCCCCTCCTCCTCTTTTTAACTCCATTCCCCGACCCACCCTTTTTCCTCTCATTTGCAAAATATCTACCTTATGATCTATCTGTGCTGTGATTTGATCTCCAAATGATATGAGGACATCTCAAGGAAATGCAAAGATGACTGACTTGTATATAAACATCATTAGACTGGATAGTTTGTTTTATTGATGTGGGGTTGTGTGGAGTAGTTATGAGTACTCTGTATCTTACCTGCAGCAGAGAGCAGTTAAAGTAATCCCAGTTTATAGACTCTGACATAAATTCCCCTTTTGGGTGTAACGTTTTTTAGCTTTAACATCCTGCACTTTTTACATTTGAGATTGTTTATGATGTTGTTTGCATCAAACCAGCTAGGACACAAACATGATCATTTTTTAAAGTATTTTTAAAATGTATTTTATCAACAAGTCCAAAGATGAAGTTAGTCACACACATTCCCCAGCTTATCATCCATATGTGTACTCAGTGCTTGCTCTTTGATCCACTGAGGGTCTGTCCTGGACCCTCTACATCCCACACCGGGGTATTGGACTGGGCAGGTGTTTACCAGGGCCAACTGCAGGGAGGGGCCCTCAGAAAACCTGGAATGAAAGGGGTTCATTTTATGGTGCATTTTTTACTTAATTAATGTCATCATGAAATTCACCACTGCTGAATAATGTTGAGTCTGAATTTTGCATGAACAATAATGATAGATGTTCTCTGTCCCCCCCATCATCCCTCTAAAAAGGTGTAAAATGGTCTGGCCACACCTGCACCCAGTCCATTCCATGGAGTACTGAGTGATGAGGAGCAGGAGGTAGGAAAAAGTCATGCCCTTCCCCCAGAAAGCAGGATCAGGCTACCCAAACAAAATTTTAAAGTGAGGAAATAAAGAGAGAAGAAGCTTTTCCTTTCTCTTTTTTTAGAAAAGAGGTGAAAAGCACGACTGAACAAACACACAGTTTAAACCAATATCATTAGTAGATGTCCCAGGGGCAGCATGTCAGTTTACTTTTAAAATATGGATTAATTACATTATAAACTCATCAGCATCAAACATGAGATGCGATGGGCCACGCAATAAAAACACTTAAACTTTGTTCCAACATTTTAGCCTTTTTCCCAGCGACTGATAGTGACATAGTTATCAGTGGATTCCTTCTAATCTCAGGATTGTGAATATTCTACCATCAATCACACACATCTCAAAAACTGTAATCTTAATACCAAACGATCTGCCATAATTTCCTGTTCTGAGCAGACAAAAACAGAGGGGTCGGACCACTTATCATTTCTATAATTGATATGTTTGAGAGGACTAATCACCATAGAATTCATGCAACCTGCACACCAGTAGCATCAATATTCAAGTTCAAGTTTAAGTTTATTTATTTATAAAGTGCCAGCTCATAACAAAGTCATTTCAAGGCACTTTACAGATTATATCAACCAATTAGCAATAAAACATTTCCTATCTAAGGAACCAGCTGATTGGGTTGAATTGAATATTATTGGGAGAAACAGAGGAAACATGTTCATTAATAATCATATCTGGGAATAAAAACATACAGTATTTCTGTTTTTTTTTTCTTTCCTAGTTTGTTGGCTTCAATCAAAATAAACAATTTTTCACTTGAGTTTTTAATGATTTGTTTACCATTATCAAAATAAATAGAAACAGACTAAATGATCACTTTTTGTCAGTAAAACAGCCCTGACTGCTCAGCATGGACCCTTTTAGACTTCTCAAGGTCTGCTGTGGTATTTGGCTTCGAGCCATCAGTAGCAGATCCTTTAAGTCCTGGCAGTTGTGAGGTGGCGCCTCAGTAGATCTGACTTGTTATACCAGAACATCCCACAGATGCTCCATTGGACTGTAATCTGAAGAATAATTATCATTTTGAAATGGTTGTTGTGTTCCTCCAGATATTTTTGAAGCATTTCTGCAGAGTGTCAAGGATCATTATGCTGCTGAAAGAGGCCACTGCCATCAAGAAATACACCTCCTTGGTCGTTGGTTAGGTAGGTGTTACATCCACCTGAATGGCATGACCCAAAGTTTCACAGAAGAACTTTGTTCAAAGCACCACATCTCCTGCCAGCTTCCCTTTTTACCCTGTATGCATCCTGGTGTCACGTTACCCTCAGGTAAGAGACACACACAGGCCGTTCTGTCCACATCATTTCTTGGTGGTCTGGTGCTGATGAACAACGGTTTGTTTTAGGAGCTCAGGCTAGTGGGTGAAAATGGACACCCTGACCATCTGCACCTACACAGACCCAAGCACAACAAAATGGGATGTTCTGTTTGTTTTAGCGTATTTCTATAAATGGTTCTTACATTGGATCAGAACAACTTGAGTCAGTCTTTAACCTTTAACCCTTCTTCATGATCTTCTTGAGTTCCACTTGATTGATTTTTTCTGACTGGAAGCTTTACTTATGGAGATGCAGTGACCCGCCCATTTAATCATTATGATTTAGTTGCTTAAATTCTTATTCTTGCCTATTGGAGGAGTATAAATACCTGATGTTCACCTGGACAACAGACTGAACTGGAGACACAACAGTGATGCTGTTTTTAAAAAGGGATGGAACAGACTGGACTTCCTCAGGGCAGTCTTGTTCTCTTCTGTGTTAGTGGTTGTAATGATCAATGTGTCCTGAATAACGCAAAAGTATAAATCATGTGTAAAAACACTTTTTTCTAGATGATGATTTGCATGGAAAGAGGAACGAGTTCCCCTCGATCCTGAGCAGGAACAAGAGGGTAAATGGATGGATGAATGATGCCTGTTTTAAATTTGTTGCTATTCACAACACTTTGCTTTTTCCCTCTAACTCTTTTCATTCACCCAAATATTTCATGGTAATTTCTTTTCAGTATTTTTTTTTTCAAAAATTGTTGGTCTTTTTCTCTCTCTCTCTTTCACTCCTCTTTTCCTTCTCTTTCAGTTCACTGTTACCCCAGATTCTGTACCAATATTTTGGGTTTCAATCATTTTTCCCTCCGTCTGTATTTTCTCTAGTCTCTGTCTTCTCTGTGTGTGGTTTTCTTCCCTGTTGTAATTCCTGTAGTTTTCATCCTGGTTTCAATCCCAGGGGTTTCCCTCAGCTTCTAATATGAGCTGATGGTGAATGACAGGCCAAAAAGACTTCTCTCTGATGCTGGGCGCTGGGGACAAGCCACATCTACTCCCCGTCTGTCTTTCTGCCTGCCTCACTTCTCCCTGCAACACACTTAAATTCCCATTTCCCTCCTCTTTCCCATGGTCACACTGCTCTTTTGCCAAGGCAGTTTGTGTGTGTGGGTTAGTTGTCACAGTTACACAAAGCTCATTGTATCACAGGATGACACTGAGCTGACTGCAGTTTAACTGGACTGACAGACGTACCTGTGATGTGTATACACTTGTTTCTAAATGTGTTTTCTCTGTAGGGAGTGATGATGAATGTCAGATTAATTTTATCTATCTATCTATCTATCTATCTATCTATCTATCTATCTATCTATCTATCTATCTATCTATCTATCTATCTATCTATCTATCTATCTATCTATCTATCTATCTATCTATCTATCTATCTATCTATCTATCTATCTATCTATCTATCTATCTATCTATCTATCTATCTATCTATCTATCTATCTCAGCCAGGTTCAACCTGGAAAAGTGACAGTAAGACAGCTTTACATGGGCGTACACGAAGCGATCTGGAAAAGGCAGGGATCTGGGAGTACAGATCCTGGCTCTTTTTTCAGTGCACAAGACAAACAGTCAGATAGGAAATACAAATTTTCCACTATCATCTTTGTTCTACCTGTTATTGCTGGGGAAACTGGTCAACCAAAATTCTCAGAGTCTCATAATCCTGATAACCTAAAAAATGTATTTCATTAACAACATGTAACCACATGGATACATTCTGATTTTTCACACAGCTAAGGACAATTTCTCATTGGAGCTATCCTGAATTCCACATTTTTCCTGCAAAGCACCACACCTACACACACACACACACACTGAGCATGCACGAATGCAGTTAGTTTTCCAGAGTGAAACACAGGCACATGAAGGCAGGTAAACACACACTGAGCAGGTTTAACCAGACACCAGAGGGATTGTCTGATGCTTGGCGGTTTCTCTCCTGAGACCCAGGACTGATGATGTGTGTGTTCATGTGAGAATCCATCACCCTCATTGCATCTTGCAGTCAGTAAGTTACAGTCTTTCTTTTTATCTCAGAAAAACTGAGAAAAGACAAAGAACTAGTCTCCTCCTCCTTCTGTCTGAGACTAAACTGAAAGATAAAATGACAGAATTTGGTAAAAACTTTATATGTTTCATTGAAGCAGATGTTTTCCAGTGTCCACCTTCCTGTTTGTATTCATATCACCAACTATTAATGTTCACTTATTCTGCTGCATCAGTGGTGCCGTCGAGGTCAAAATCCCAGATATTCTAAAATGTTTGTTTTCGTTGGATCGTTCATCGGCTCAGTTATGAGGATATAACCAGATGGAGAGCAGTTTATTTTAGTCATTGAGAAGAGAATGGAGTATGTATAGGGTAGCAGATGTTTAAACTTTCACATAGTTTATTTCTGTGACATCCAGTCTTAGTTTTATTTGCTCCAACTCACCTGATTTGAATCAGTGGTGAATTAACAGGCATCTGTAGAACTTAAGAACAGGTGATTCAGTCATTGAATAAGATGTGTTGCAACAGTGAAACAACTATAACATGCAGGAGTGGCCCCTAAGGACCAGAACTTCACCTCTGATTTAGACCAAACTGAACTGAAAAAATACCGATAATCAAAAAATAACCATGAAACTTTCCATGAAACTACTATTCACTTGCTAAATCTTTTAAATCCAGTAACAAAAGCCTTTTCACCTTGAAAAAACTCTTTTGTTACAAGAGTCAGTACAGATGTGTATTAGTGAGGTAGAGTGTTAAAGTAGTGAAAGATGTGGGTTCTGTTCCTTTTCTGTATGAGTTTGAGAGCAAATCATTTGATCTTGGACATGTTTTTATTCTTGTGATGTAATTTATCAAAGACTGAAACATGAGTTAAAATGTTAAAAGTTGTTGCCTTTTTATTTTGTTCAGTCTTGAGTGGAGATATTTTACAGTCTGAACAAAGTGATAGACATTTGTCACTTTGTTCAAAGACTGAGACAAAAACAAGTTCTGGGGCCGATGCATGACAGCCCAGCAGACAAAGACTTCAGCTGCAACAGGAGACATCTGGAGCACAGGCAGAGACTGGGCTTGGACCAGAATGGTCTCAGGAGGACGGCCGGGCCGCACCACAATTTTCTGAGACCCCAGAGACCAATGGACAGGAGACTGGTTGGATCCAGGACCCACGAGGGTGACGTGGAGGCCAACTGGACCCTCAAGACTGACGCAAACAGCTGGCAGGAACCTCTGGATTATGAGTCTGGCACTTATAGAAATCCTAGAGGAACAGAAAGAAAAGGGTCAGAGTCCATCAAACGGTTGGAAGCTGGGTAGTCTGAAGCTCGGAGCATACAGGGATCCGTCAAGGAGCAGACAGAGACGAGGTCAGAGAACAGTCCGAAGTTGAGAAACACAGGAAATCCAAATTGGCAGGTAGGCATCTTTAAACGGATAACAGAGGAAAGAAATCAACAGCGTGGGTATAGAAGGCTCTAGACTCTTCAATACACTGGCAACACCTGTCTGCTCCTCCCCAGCTTTTAATGAGGAGCAGACAGGTGAGGCAGGACGGGCTGATGAACTTACCTGCAGGTGAACCTGATAAGCACTAATGAGGTGAGTACAGCAGGATAGAGGGGAAAGAAAAGAAATGATGCTTCCAACAACAGAAACAAAACAATACTAAGACTGGGGCGGAGCATGAAAGGTGACGCAACATGACAACATCATACAGACTTGATAAAAATATAGAAATAAAAACAAGTCTTCTGATGTTGATAAAAGTCATGCATCTATCAATATTGATCAATTAATGACCTATTACTTTGACACCAGTCATTTAGAATAAATAATCTGTTTTTGGTATTTAAAATAAATCCTAGTTTTGCTTGTAAACATTTATTTCAACTGTCTGTTGAATTTCATGCTGTAGTTTGTATTTAAAAGTTACTTATTACTCTCTTCAGTCATTAACATGTTTGAGGTATCAAGTCCCGGTTTATTTAGAGATAGTTTTTTTAATCTGCTGATTTTTCTGACAGGATTTGACCTTTATGTCCGATGACACTGACCTTACCTGCCTTTGGCCTCTATGTGACACCGAGCAGAGATGGATTTTCCTGCTCCTGATACTGATGTAT
Source organism: Pachypanchax playfairii (assembly GCA_006937955.1). Taxonomy (NCBI): domain Eukaryota; kingdom Metazoa; phylum Chordata; class Actinopteri; order Cyprinodontiformes; family Aplocheilidae; genus Pachypanchax; species Pachypanchax playfairii. The sequence goes on along the minus strand of SSNP01000005.1, from coordinate 1,521,370 downwards.
CAGCATCATGATGTGATACAGCAGACTGGCTCTAATCTAATATGTTATTTAATACACAGTTTTCCTGGCACAAGATTAATTAACACATTCTCCTGCTATTACAGGCGTAGTTTTTTGAAGAGTGGCTGGCATTAAGTGAATTATTGTCTGTCAGTGGTTCAAGTGTTCTGATGAAATAATCAAATTATAAATGTGAAGCACAGCCTCTAATCTGATTTTCTGAACCTGATTACATTGTGTTGACAAGATGTTTGACGGTTGTTGGCTCGAGAGAGCCAAGTGCACGGCAAGGTTGCCGTGTCCCGTTTAAAATGGTTCTTTTTGAGCTGAGCTGAAACAGCTGATTGTGAGTGCAAGTGCTTGTAGGTCTGCCAATGCAAAAGTTTTAATCTTAATCTTAATTTCTTCACATGCAGCCAGATTTTGCTGCAGTACGGTTTTCATCAGCAGGTCAAGCTTTGTGAATATCAGTCAGAATTTTACTTCGGACTTTGTTTTTTTATTCATTTTCGTCCAGGAAATTGAAAAAAAAGAGAGATTTAACTCAAACTAAGTATGTGTGTTGTTCCATTAGTAGATGGTTTGGAGTCTGTAAGTTTCCTGCAGCACAGGTCTGTGTTGTTACTTTTGTTTTGCTCTTTGCTGGATGGTCTGAATGTATTCTGTGCTTACTGCAGCTGGTAAACCTCACTGCTGATCTGGAGCTTCTGATGGGATGTGCAGTTTGCCTACAGATCAGGGTGTGAGTCTGACCCCAGTCATTATATTACAGCTACTGCTGTGTAACATTAGCAGACTCTGACAATAATATAGTTTTACAGACTAAATCTTGTTTCTTATAGTTAATTTTGTGGCTCTTAATGTGAAATCACCACAGGTGGGTAAAATATTCCCCCACAAAATGGGTAACCCCTTCAAGACATTGATATGTCATCAGTTATTGCTGATTAGTTTTATGTAAACAGAGGTGATGGGAATATATACTGTAGATCTAGTGACCTAGTTCCCAAAAGACTTCTGCATATGATGTGTTCATGCTTGTTAGGAAAGATAAACTATAACATTAAATATAATACATCACAATAAACTGAACTGTATGAAACCCTTAAGGGGTCACCAGAGGCAGAAGAGAAAATATTTTTTTTCATTAAACTAAATTGTGTCACTCGAGAGCACATGCAAAAAATCTCATTTGTAGTTCTTCATGGACACAAGAAACAGATTTTATTTCCTAATAATGCTTAACAACAACAACAACAACTGTTATTGAAAGAGAAATATTCTAAATGGAGAGTTATTGTGTGAGTTCCTCACTAGTGTTTTAATAATGTCCCTGAAAAACCTCCATTTACCAAGCCAGACAGTCCTTTGCCCTCCCCCTACACCACACAGGAAACTGGGACACCCCTCTCCCTTGATGTGATTGTGAAGAACATAGAGGTGGGAGATGAAATGCAATTTAGCTTTAGAGTGAAGTCAATGAATGATGTTAGAAGATATTTATTTCTGGGATGTTGCAGCGATGCTGTTTTTTACCATGAAGAGAGCACTCAGAGGAAACAAACAACAAACTCTGAGGGAAATCTGCCATAAATATTCCATGATATCCATCTACTATCAGAAACAAAGTGAACCTACTCAGGAACAGATGTATGCTATGTCTTAAACTGGACTCTGACTTCATACTATGTTGTTGTTTTTTCAATAATAAAGGAAAAGTTTAAACTGAGATGCTGTGATATGTAAGGCCAAACATTTTCCTTCTTTCTTCTTTGGAGACAAAATAACTGCAGAGGACTGAGGTATTAGCCATGAGACACCCCCCCAACACCAACCTGACATCCCTGCAGGAGTTTTCTGATGCATTCCTCTTAGCTGACCTGCCTCATTTTATTCTTTAGAAATTCTTAGTTTTTTGAAACATGACAGACTTTGGAAGCTGTTTTTAGTTGAGAGCATTTGGGAATTTGTCGTACCAGAGTTAGTGCTTGGGACATGACTCATACTAAAGTGATTGTCTGTGAAGTAAAATGAGTCTCAGTATCATATCAGTTATTATATTTCTGACAGAAAAAAATGAAGCCACATCATGAGGATGAATCAGACTGTTACAGATTTTTAGATAAACTGAAGGAATAGTAAAAACTTCAGATTTAAAGCTGCTGATTAACCCTCAAATGCATGTGTTTAGTCTCTGGGAGGAAACAGATTAATCAGATTTATAATTTGCATGTATTTTGTTGTGTTTTTTAAAGATGTAGGCGTGAAAACAACCAAAATGGTCAAGAGATGCTCAAAATATAACAATCAGTATTTTAATTCATGACTGGGTAAACTGGAATCCTTTTAGGTTGTTGTTTATTTTGTTTTTGCTTCTGGATTCATGTAAAACTATTAGTATTCTGTATCTGTTTCTTAACCTTTACTCACATTTCTGTGGTTTTCTCAGAAGAAAATAGGAATAAAACCCAATTTTGGATGTAAAATGTTTGACAGAGCTGTTTGTGACTTTTATATGGAACATCAACATTTATTTTTTTTTAGAAATGAAAGGTTTGTCTATAAACCTGGATTACTATTTTAACTGTCGTGCTTCATGTGGAGAAAAAGATTCCACAGAATGGGAATAATATGCAAATGGCTTGAATAATTTTTCATCTGAAATACATCTTCACCCAAGGCCAGTCCTTTAAAATATATTTAATGTTTCAGAGAAACTGACTGGAATCCACAGCTACATTTGATGAATTGCTCCCTTTGTTTGTGTAGTTCATCACTTCAACATGTTTCATTAAATGTCCTTGAAGTACTTTCATAATCCTACTGAAAAACACTCTGTACAGACAAACAGATAGAGAAACTGTAAAGAACTCATTCATTAATTATAATTTAAATAAATTTACTGCAACAGAATCCATGAAAAAACTTTTTTCCCCCTTTGGTTGTTTTTTTTTTCCCATAAAAATCAAGGGAATTGTGTTGCTTTGTCCTTTTTTGTACCTATTTGATATTGGTTCAGACGTCAACCTTTCTTTCCTGGAAATTCTTGCAAATACTACAGTCAAATAACACTGATTGGAAAAGAAGCAGTAGAGAATCCATGCCATCAAAAGGTGTACAAAACAAAATATACATGCAGATCTGTGACGTGTAAACAACCTGATACACCACCACCCCTGATGGAAGGGATTATAAAGGAGGAGGTGTAACAAACATGAGTCGATACAGAAGTTCCCAACTGATACACGTTCTACATCAGCATCATGTTCTAAAGCTAGAAAAACTAAGAATGTCCAGTATTTAATATGAGGATGTAATAGTACTGAGATACTTTTAGAGAGAGTCTCATTCTGACCTTTTTCTTTCATTCACACTCTGACCCTCAGCACATGCAGAAACTCAATTCCCCATAGTTCCCAGAGCATGACCCCTTTTCTGTCACATTAATAGACTGAAATAACCCGACAGAATCGTTGAGTTTTAGGAGGAATGTTCACCTTGACTCTCCTCCCTCACACCCACCTGATTAACTGTCATCACCCCTCTTCTCCTTTGTCTTTATCTCATTTTTCCCTCTCTGGTTAAATCTTTCCAAGTCACCACATTTCTCTTGTCATTTCTCTCCAAAGATTTTTTAAGCCTTTGTGTCAGTAAAAAAAAACACTGTATGAGATTTTAATGGAGACTTTAGAGAAAGGAGATGAATAAAAATTATTTAAAGTTCTGAAAGTGGAGCTCTGCTTTGGGACTTTAATTTTTATGGCTCTTCAGCATTGAATTTGCATGTATGGACATCTCCAGTGGACGATAATAAAGCTCTGTAACAGCTTTTAGTATTAACACACACATGGGATTGACTGAGCATGCAGCCACATAAAAACAGCATCCAAAAAATTGGGGAGATGCATTTCTACATCCAAAATATCAGATAATAAGTTAACTGCTGTGTCCAGTGTGTCTCAGCATGTGTGTTCATGTACTGTGACATTATTTTTAGTTCTAATTGAGTATAAGATCTCTCTTTGTGCGTCTGTGTGTGTGTGGTCTGTGTTCGGTGTTTGTAATAAAGGTTTTCATTTGGTTATGAGGCTTCAGAAGGGCTGTCCAGAGAAGCTTTAGATTGGATCTGCTGTGTGTCCGAGGAGAATGGGAAATAACATCAGCTGTCAGGAGAGAAGAGGTGAAAAATAACCTGTCATCACTTCACTCCCTCTCTCATCCGCTTCTTCCTGGCTGTCCTCCTTCTCACCTCTGTTCTCTCTCGTACTCCAATGTGTCAGACTCACTGGATCATCACTGCTCTTGCTGGCTTTTACTGTCTCTTGTTGCCTCACATGAGGTGTGTTATGAATCTGTGTGTGTGTGCGTGTGTGTGCGTGTGTGTGGGGGGGGGCGCGGATGGGGGTTAGACCTGGTATTATCGTACAAGTGTACAGATTTAAGTCTGTTCAGATGTCCACGAGTGTCCTGAGCGACTGTTTGTGATGAGTCAGCTGTCTCGCAGCGGTTCGTTCATTCATGTTCCAGATTTGTCAGAGTCACAAAATAAGATAATATATAATCAGTTTCTGTGTAAAACTGATAAAACTGAACATATTATGTCCAAACTCTGACAGTTCAACCAGCTGGTTCATTTCATAAATAACCTCAATCTGTATTCAGACAAACACTTTGTGAGAAACGATGAGAGTGAAAACAAGAAATAAATGAGGCCATTTACACAGACATTAACGAGATGTTGGAAATGTGACTAAAGATAAAACCTATTATCATACATTTTCATTTACTGCCATATTATTTCTTTAAAAATTAAATAATCTGTTCATGTTCACATCTTTGTTTATTTTTTATTTAACTCTAATGTGTAGTCATCTGTTTTTATGTTTTCTAGATGTTCATCAAGTTATTAAATTCTCTCTTCATTATTTTTTGGAATGTTTATGTGTGAAGTTGAACCCGTTTGAACAGAAGAAGAGGCACAGTGTTTATTGATAAAGGAGAGAGGTGTGTCTGAGCTGTGGGGTAAATGGTTAGCATCAGCAGGTAAACA
>SSNP01000005.1:1488820-1511320 GCA_006937955.1 Pachypanchax playfairii | reverse complement strand
ATGATGACAAACTGAATGGAGTTTTCCATTTTACATGTTTGTCTTTGATAAATTATTTTAGTTACTGTTATAAAAGACACAAGTGGATCCACTCTAGTAGAGATTTAATTCATTGCCACATCTTGAGTAAACCAGAAATATAACATGTGCAGAGATTCTGTTTTTATATACCAACACAACATCACAACAGGTTGTGTTCAAACTCTGAAATCTGTTTAATAAAGATACAAGCCTATAATAATGTGAGGATTAATCTGCGCATCCTTGTGGGCCGACCACAGGGTCAGACGTTTGTTTTCAGGTCAAACATTAAGCAGTTTTGTGTTTAAGGAAAGTTTAGTCTCAGACCTTCAAGAAGACTTCAAAGTTTGGCAATTCTTCTGTATTAAAATGAGCTAAATCCACTCATCAAAAATGAAAAGAACACTTTTAATCAGTTTAGTATCAAGTCAGTTCAAGTGAAAGTAACAACAGCTGCAATAAAGAGGCAACAATGAGACGACCTGATAAACAGGACTAGTGTTGCAGCTGGAGAACACGGACATTTTCCCTCCTCCTTTTACTGCTTTTCAGAAGTTTTTCATTTAATGGGTCAGTGTCACTACTGCTAACATTAGGAGAGACCTGGACCCTACGGAGGTTCTACAGGCAGTCCAACTCCAACAGGATGGAATAACAGAACATGCCATCACCAGAAGGATTGTTGTGTCTCGGTTGGAGACCGTCCCAACAACCTGGTGGAGATTCAGTTTGGTTTAGATCACAACATGGGGGTAGTTAAGCTGCTTGGTGGGGGTCTGCGCTCTACGAATGCTTTAGTTTGAAACTATCACCTTGCCTTGTGCTTAATCTCTACATATGAACTCTGATAACCTGAACCTGATACTGAGTCAGGTTCTTTATCATGAGCCTCCCGTGTTTAACTGCATCTGGGTCCAACAAATCCATAAATCATGACACTGTGACACCATCCATATAGTTTCATAAGGAGACCAGACGTTATCAGCTAGTTTACAAGCACATGGAGGTCGAACAAACTACTGAGAACCAGTCTGAGTTGCTGTAAACACATTTCACTGAGTTGGTGATGTTGAATTAAACATGTGTAGATCATTTTCTTTACCCTGGAATGATGTTGCATCTTGTTCATCACACATCAGTCGAGATATCCAGCATCATTTTCATTCCAGTTGAGATCTGATGTGTTTTCTGAAGTGTTCCTTTATTTTTCTTTTGAACAGTGTATTTCTACAGCTTTTAGGAGATTTTGGTGCAGACCTCCCTGCTCCTCCTCTACACAAATTGTAATCAGAGCTTTTTTGTTTTCCAAATGAAATGCAAATTCTTTCTTGAGTCATCATCCAATTTTTCACTTTTAACAAGTTTTTGATTACTGTATAATCTGTCCAGACCAAAAACAATCCCATCAAACGGTAGTGACGAGTGTAATTCAGCACTTCTGTTACAACAAAATATGTTTCTGAGAAGACTTAACAAACCAGTTCATAACAACACAAACACAAAAGTTTCTGCCTTATAAGTCAGGATTTAGAATAAAGATATTCACCATGTAAATCTGCAGTTCAGGGAACCAGGAAGTTCTCCTGTAAAAATGGAGACATCTGTTTATTCACTCACCAGAATGCATCATGGAGGATGTATTTTGTCAAGTACAATTTTAACTTTCTCTCCACAGGAATACCTTTCACACTGCTGTCACAATCAGCAGTGCTCTCCACCTACAGAAGCTGTGGGTGTGAAGCCACTCTGTTCCCTGGATTCATTTTGGAAAATGTAAAGAAATCAGGAAGAAAAAGGGTTTATTGTCAGATTCAAGTGATTCCTGAGGAAAAAACAGTCTGAACAGACTATTACCAGAGTGTTTACGAACAGCTGTTTTTATTAAATCCTCATATTTGATTTTGCCTGCAACACAAAGCAATCAATTCATGTATGTTCACATGCATGTGCTTAACACCTCAGGGGCACTGCAAATGAAAGAAAATCTAATTTTGTTGATGCTGTTTCTTTATAAAAAAAAGTAAAACTGTTTCATTTTCGTTTGTTATTTCACATGCAAAACACAGCTTCTGATTTTCTTTCAGTTATGACAATTTTTTTTTCACATATTGACAAAAATTATTAATATTTCTACAAAATCAAGCTTAATTTTTTATGTACACTAAATGATATTTAAAACATGCAAATAAGCAACACAACAACTGCCTCTTGGATCATATACAGATTCAGATGTTGACGATCTGCTGACGCAATATTCATGTAAGAAAAACATGTTTTATGTACATCAATCAACAACATAATGTGTTTTGATACTGTGATTTAGGAATTGCAGGAATAACAAGCCTTTGTATTGATGTATGTCAATTAGCAATGTGAATGCAGTACATGAAGTGTACAGAGGTCAGTTCATTATTCCTCACTGCCTTGTAGTGTCATTAACTAGCTTCATTACCTTTGATCAGTTTGCTGATGGCTTCTCTGAAAATACTTTTATATTTAGATAACAAACATGATAAAAACATGAAATAAATCAAAGATAAATTCTGATCACGTTTTAAATTTTAACTCTACCAACATGTGCAAAGTTTAAGAAAAAGTAAATGCACCTTTTTATCACATTTTTCTAATTTGTTTGTGAGGCTTTATTGTTGTTTACATGTATTTATTGGGTAGTCTGTGATTTTTTATGAAAAAGAAGAATTGAATGGATAAAGTTTTGACTTTCTGCACAGAGTCTACACGTTTCTGCACGTGTGAGATTTCTCCTGGGACTCCAGTTCCCTCCCAAAAACCAAAAATATGAACGATAAGACCCTACATTGGCCCTAGATGTGTATGTGTGTGAATGGTTTTCTGTGTGGCCCTGTGATGGACTGCCCACCTGTCCAGGTATAACCCCGCCTCTCACCTAATGACCACTGAAGATAGACACCAGCTCTAATCTAGAAATAATCTCTGATTCTAATTCAGTTCTAATGTAAATGTCAGCTGAAGCATGTAACAAAACACGTTTCACACATTCATGTTACAATCAACATGTTGTTATTGTTGTTGTGTTTGACCCAAACTGGTTGTAGGGCTCCTTTTTGAGGTGAGCTGCTGAATCTTCCCGGTCACAGCCTCCGCTTTTTCTTTTCTGTGAAAAATCACAGCTGTGATGCAACAGGAAGGTTGACAGCTGTGTGAAGCTGCGTACGCTCACACCTGTCCAGTCACGTTAAAAGTCGGATTATTCCCAGAAAATAAGCCGCAGTGCTCAGTTTGAACGCCATTCTGCATCGAAAACATGACCACAAACCTTTTAGATGTCCTACACACAGTTCATCTCTAACCTCTCTGATGAACACTGACTGATTTTAACATGATAAATTTAAAAGCAGCGTTCACCACCTCACTCTGTGCAACATGTGTTTCCACATGGTTATTATCTCTCCCACCCTAAAATCACTTTGGTTTATTTTTAGCATCACCTGTTCACAAACTGCTGTGATATTTTCATCTGATAACAGAAAAGGTCACTTATCAGTGTTTTGATCTTAAGTAGACAAAGATCAATACTTTTTGTCTGACAAAGTTCAAGCTTCTGATTACGCTGTTTTTCTTTTCTATTGTTATTTTTTTATCCTCTTCTGCCTCCTGCTCATTACTTCATCTAACAAGTTTTCTTTGTTTTACTTTTTCTCTTATGTATACAGCAGGAATATGAGAGCATCTGTCCATCGGTTTCCATATTCTATGATGTCTGCGTGTGTGTTTGTGTGTGTGTGCGTACATGCATGTGTCCTGATTTAGAGTTGTTTTCGGATGTGAAGGGGTGCAGGTAAAGGTCAGTTCTGACAGCCTTTTAATGATGCTGCCAACAGGTCGCAGAAGGAAATGGGAGAAGAAAGGTGTGTAGACACAGACATGAAGACTTGATGGATGGATGGATGGATGGATGGATGGATGGATGGATGGATGGATGGATGGATGGATGGATGGATGGATGGATGGATGGATGGATGGATGGATGGATGGATGGAATTTTCCAGGTAAATACTCACACAACAGTTTAATGTCCCACTGATGTTGAAACTAAAGTTACATTGTAACAGATCTGGATCTCAGTCAGCTGGGTGGTCGCTAGTTTCGGTCATTTTAAAAAAGCTAACCCGGACCAGAATCATTATTTACACGTCCAGACTTCCTGGTTCCACGAATCACATGTGAGTCTGCAAGGCTGCCAAGTCTTCAACACAAGCAGCTGGAATTCCACAACAACCAGCAGCAAAAAGTAAGAAACCACCACATCGTTCCAACTGATCAGCTGAGCTGCACATGATGGGGCGTTCAAACACACTTGGGAAAACTCAACGCTGAACAAATAGACCTTCAGACATTCACAAAAGTTGAACAAATACAAGAGAAACTAAATGAGGATCAACATTAGAACTGGCAACCCAACAGAAACATCAGGGAGGGGAGGGGGTGAGTGAGAACAGATTTTTTTTCTACATGAATTGCAGGATGCGGATTTGACAACAAGGTCTAATTCTTACATACTGTACCTTTAAGATCTTCTTAGGTAGAAAGTTCAGTAATTATCATGGAAAACAAGGTAGAAGTGATTTCCTAATGCTGACACAAAGGATGCTAATGAAACACCCCAGATTAGATGTTGAGAGAAAGCGTTTGGCATGCTAACATCTTCTACCTGAACATTGGCCCTCATAATAACGCCATAAATGAAAGTAATCGCAACACTAAAGGCCTTTTCTTACATGCACTGCTTTCCATTAAACGGACAGCAGCTGAATGTGTTGTCATGTCTGAATGACCCCCTCGCTGCTTTTCCATAACAGTTTATGACGACAATCTAACAGGGTTAAACCTGGTAATATTTCTCACTACTAACGCAACACAAGTCTGAACTGCTGCAGTCACATTAACAGACAGAAAAGCACAGGAGTGGAGAGTTTGTTTAGCTTCTGAGTCGTAGTTTGAAGGAATCAAATTCTCTAAATTAGAATAATCAATTACTGTCTGTCCAAACTCTCATCCTCCATGGGTTTACCTGTTTAGAGTTGAATTAATATGTTTAATAGAAATCAATATTTCAGTGTATTCCCTTCTAAAGCTGGTATATTTAACATAGTTACATGTGCTTTTTTTATCAAATATTTTTTTTACCAGATGGTTGCAAATGAAAAAGAAAATGGTGACTGAAATAGACTCTTTAAAATCAGTTCCACCTTCCTTTCAGCCTGTATATGACGTGGATGTAAAGACCTCACTATAAGCACATTTTGTAGACCTACATCAACAACCTGCTACCAGAAACAGAAGCTAACATTAATTAAGTGATTACTGCAACACAGACTAATGTTCATAAACCAGTTATTGCCAAGAAATTGACACATTTAAAAGCTGCAGTGTTGCATGTTTGCAGGCTGCAGTGAGCAGACGCCTCCCTTCTTCCCCTGGCCTCTATTTAATTTCATTTGTTTTGCTATCAGCGATGTTGTAGCAGGGACACCGGCGAGCCTCAACCCGCAAATGGCTCCTCTGAGAATCACAAGAGCAGGAGAGTGGAGACCAAGGCAACACACCCTAAAGCAGAAAAATGAAGAGAGGAGTGACGCAAAAAGAAAAAGGTTGCGTGTGGTACTCTGCATGAAAAAAACACTGAGATCTATAAAATGCCATTGAGCTTGAGATGAAGAAGAAGAGAAAAAAATGACATATATCATAAGTTTTGCTTGTCTGGGTGTATGTCTTATTTTGTTACATGTGTTTGTGTGTTAAGGATGGATGCACTTGCAGGAGAGGAGAGACAGATGAGAGGCCCTGACTGAAGTGACACTGCATCCCTCCTCTCGTCATCCGTAAGACTCGGGAGGCACCTGGATGAACAGCAACGCTGCTGCAAAGAGAAAATAAAAAAAGCAAAGGAGAACTGAAAGGAAGCGCAAACAGGAGGGAATACTTCAGTCCACAGGGAATAATAAAGATGGAAACAAGTGACATGAACATCATCAGGCTGAAACGTTCAGTTCCACAGCATCAAACCAACGTTTTGTTCCACAGGGAGAAACATAATCAGCCCTGCTCTCACGTTCTCATCTTCCTCTGGAGTTTTACAGGAGTTGTACTTGATGTTGAGGTTTTCTATCAGTAGACAGTAGCAGCTCTGATAACTGCAGGAAAATAATAAAAACTGCAGTATTTATTTTCAATAACTAAATGAAACAGTTTTATACACCAAACTTTCCTACTTAATGTATCAAACCAGGTTTTATGAAAAGACTGATTCTGAAAATGTATGGTTTACTCTTCTATAACTATTTACCCGACGACTATTAACAGTGAATTAACCTCATCAAGTGGCTTTATATTAGGTAAAGTACATCTACGGTGCTGTTATTCAACAAAATGTTGACATTTCGGAGACTTTCAGGGAGTTCAGGAGGGATAATGTGTAATTTATGGATTAAAATTAAGGTAGTGAAATTGCAAAAATGTACACATTAACAGTTTTAATCCTTCCATCCATGTTTTTCTGCTTATCCATAATCGGGTTGCAGGGGCAACAGGTTCAGGAGGGAAACCCAGACGCCCCCCCCCCCTGCAGGTAAAGTAAGGACACCAAAGATGAAAGCTTTAGTTTGAGACTGGTTTAAATTTCTAAATGTTTCTAAATGTGTTCTATTTCTGTTGTGTTTGATTATGAAACGACACACAACCCCAAACACCCAATCAATGAGTACCATGGAGTGATCACTACATCTGTTTCCCAGCAAAGATTCTGAAGGTTGATTTTTATTAAAACTGATAGTTGGATGTGTGTATTCAGAAACAGCTGTGACGCATGTTCCATTCAACAGGCAGGTTGAATAGAGTCATTGTGTAGTTTCTTATGAAAAAATGATTAACACTGATCTGAATATTTCACTGCTTCCGTTCTGTAAAAAAATATTTTACAGACTGATAAATAACAGAGTTTTTTCAACTAAAGTCTAAAAGTTAAGTTGTGGACGAGTTTAACCTTCAGTTATCTTACAGTTGACTTGTTGACTAAGTTTGTCATGATAACACAGAACAAACACAAGCATTAGAACAACAGGCAAGAACCCCAGAATAAACGTTTTTTAATGTTTACGCCGGGCTCACACTGCCTACGGAACGGCTTCGGTGCGGTTTTTCCGCAAGCTACCACTCACATCTGCTCCAGATAGGGAATGCCATAGACATTGATGTCTATGGGGAATGCGGCCAGCTCCGGTGCTGGGTGCGTAAAACGTCACCCGCGAGAACAGAAGTTCACGTGGGTTATCGTTTTGTCGGGACTTCACACGAGAACACGTCCATTATTTAGCAAATGTGTGAAAATGTGTTGTGCTGCAGGCTTTCGGGACCCTGTGTCACCGGGTGTGATGTAATGTTTACATTTCCTATTAGCGCGTGTGCTGTCTAAAAAGAAGAGTCAAGTTACAATTGTTTGTACACTCGTTTATTTTGAAAAAACACCGGATATTCAAGCCACACTTCCTGTATAGTTCGTCAGATTTCATCAAACTTGACGCGGAGTGACTCCGGCGTCCGGAAAAAATTGATCCTTGCGGATTCTTTCCGTAGTGCCGTACAGCCTCCGTAACCGGACCCGCACCGCACGGAGCTAGTGTGAGCCTTCAAAAGGGATTTTAATCTAACGGAATACCTGCGGGGTCCGCACCGGACCGGATCCGGATGCAGTGTGAGCCCGGCGTTAGTCATTTCAGAATGTGTGAAAATAAAGTTAAGAAGAGACAGCTGTGATCTCACCAGTTTACAGTGTAAACCAACTCTTTGAAAGTTGATTTACTATTTTTTGTCCGTTTGTTTGATGTTGTGAAACAGGATTTCCTGCATCCAGAGTTTTTCCTTCCTTAAGAATGTTTTCTTTATCTGCTGATTATGATTTGAAATATTTTAGATTCATTTGTGTTTCTCCTCTATGTCTTTATTAACTTCCCCTGAGAATCGGATGCATTTTATCTAATGGTAAACTAATAATAAAATACCCTAAAATAATATCAGGAAAACATTACTCAGGTTTGTTTTCAGACAAATATCCAGAAAAGCATGTTGCTGAATTTTTGGGGGAAAACATAAATCCCAGTATTTAGATTGTTGAGGGAAAAGTAGCTTTATGTCCTTAAAGCTCCTTTTTCATTTCTGTAACATCCCAGTTTAAAGATGTTTATGATCAGTAAAGCTTTGGAGATAAGAATCTCTAGAAAGAGATGCAGTGTGAGCAACTTGTTTCTAACTACAGATGTTAACGCCACAGCTGTACATCTCTGTTTAAGCTTAAACTGTTTACCTCCAGGGTCCAACACTCTGACACAAGGTGATGTTTAAAGCGTTCGTTGTATCACACTGTCACTCTTCTGCTGTGTGTGATGTGTTCTTGTTTGTGTGTGACAGATCAGGTATGTTTGTTCTCCATTACTCTTTGATCAATCACTGTGCTTGGTGACAGTTGCCATGACAGCCAGTCACGTGATCAAAGACCACACCACAGGTGTGTGAGTGTCAGCAGCGATACCCTTAGGCATGACCTTGTACAACACACATACACACTTACAGTACAAACACAGATGTGACAGCAAGTGAACTTACTTCAGCACTCAGGTGTGAATCTGAAGGGGACACAGAGATCAATAGTGATCATATTAGTAATGAATAATCAGCCAATTAAAACCCTGTCAGATGTTTATTCCTATTGTCTGTTTTACTACATTATAAACACACGCTGATTTTCATTGGTTGAAGGGATATTCTTTCTTTTGAAGTGGCGTAGTTATAATGTGTGAGTATCTTACCTGCATCAGGCAGCAGTCAAACTCATCCCAGTTTGTTGAATCAAGGAGAAATGCTCTCGATCAGAGCAGGAACCGTTTACCAATAAGTGTTAAACATCCCAAAAAACTCAAATTCAAAACTTTCAGAGCAGTTACATTAAACTCAGTTAAATATTTAAGCTCTTCATCCCTGTTGCATCAAGTATTTGATGCCATGTTCTTGAATTTTTGTTTACAAAGGCTGTTCAGTGTACTTATCTGTGATTCGTTATACTTGGGTTTCTGTGCAAAATGATCAAAGTCTCGTGCAAAACTGGGGTCAGGCGAAGGTTTGTTTATCAGAGTTAAACTCTTAAACTGATGACCCTCAAACTCCTTAACCATAAAGATGAACCTTGAAGCCAAAAAATAAGCTAAAAATCCAAAGGAATAAACGTCTCACATGTCTAAGATACAGCTGAGTCTACAGAGGTCACTTTCAAAGTAGAAGTAGGTTTTGAATTTGGATTTGCAACATATTTCCATTTGATTTCCACATGAGATATGAGAACTCACTGGATCGTGGTGCATTTGGCCCATAACATTCATTCAGCTCTAAAAAAAACTTGTAAATCTGGGGTTTGAGAATTATCTCACAAAACCATGAAAAGTTTCTTTAATTGTCAGGATTGCAAAGATGAGCACATGAGACCCCAAAATAGCCTAAAACGACCACTGACACAAACTCTCAGAGTTAAGAGGAAAGCAAGGAGCTGAAAATGGGAGGGGGGGTTGTTGCAGAGAGGATGGCGAGTTTTGTTCCAACCTTTCTGTTTGCCTCAGCATTGATCTCTGCCTCACCTCAACATCAAGGCCAGAACACACACACATACACATATTTGCTGAAGCCCCGGCTTCGACTGCCTGACTGGTCAAATTAAACCCAGATCACTGCAAGTCCTCGGGGGAAGACACACACATGAACACACACACACATGAACACACACACTCATAAAAGTCAGGCACTTTTTCATGTGTTTATGTGTATTTAAGCTTTCAGCACAGTTTAACAAGCACATGTTTGACTGTGTATGTTGACATCCATCTCTGTACATTACAATGACTTGCTTTAACCATGTACAGCACCAGCATCACCAGGGAATCATGTGACTCTTTCAGACACCTTCTATTGAATTAACATGGGAAAAAAACAAGTAAATAATGTTTTTACTTTAAAAAAAAACATTTATATGAAGGTTAAACAGACATTAAACAGGTGTGACTGTTTGTGTTGAAGTCATCTTCACTTATCTGAAAAGAACTTTAAAATGATCTTTTCTCTCATAACCCAGTCGACGTCTAGGTTTAAAACTCTCTGAGCTATTCACTCAGCACATGAATACATTGGACACAAAATACATGCAACTTTAAAAATTGTAAGATTATATTATTCTTTATAGAAATCACTATAAAATGTCATTTTCTGCAACTTTTTACAGCGAGTGAGTCCTGACAGTGTAACTAAACTTCTCTGATCTAGTGTTCTGAACAAAACAGACCAGATAATAGAACTAGACACTCTGCAGGTGAAGGCGGGACTTCTTTAGTCTTTAGTGCAACGACTGTGTTTCTAAACATAAAACATTGGCAGCACCTATAAATAAGATAATATGGCTTCATGTTGGTACAAAAGTTGGGAAACATGTTGCATTTCTTTCTTCTAAACTTCTGCATATTGTGGTATTTGACAGACAATGAGAAACTCTTTATGTAAACTAATTAAAAGACTATTTAGAAGATTATACATTTGCTGTTGTTTTACTAGCAGTTTGTTTTAAATGTTTGACACTTTGAGTTTTCACCATCGTTTTTTTAATCGTTTTCACACACACGTCTGTTTCAAATCACACTGTAACTTCGTCTTGTCTCTGTCATCCAAGTTCCTATGTGAAACCTTGTTTTTGTCTTTTTCCTCATGTGTATAATGTGCTTAAAGGTGTGTATTAATGTGTCGGTTGATGCCTGTGTGTGTGTGTAAAACGGGTTTCATTGCTCTGCTGTGTCAGCACCTGAGACAGACAGGGCTGTTGTTGTGCAGCCACAGAGGAAATAAAAACAACAGCCCACGTTTTTTTCAACCATCAGACAGCTCTCCTCACTCCTCCTTCCTCCTTTTGTTTCCTCTGTTTATTATTTCTCGTTTTGCATTCATTTTCTTTTCTCCTCCGCTTGCTGTCTCTCATCCTTCTTACAAATTCCATCTGTCTTTACCAGTTCTTTCTACTTTCTGAGCTCCTCTGCATTTAAATTAGAGGCAGAAAACACAAATCAGTAAATAAAAACATGTATGTCTAAACACATCCACAACATGTCAAAACACATAAAAACCTAATTTTGATTGTTATTTGAGTGCACAGAAATGTAGCTAAAGCAAATATATTATATTAGATTCACCAGTGTTTTTACAAACGTATAAATAAACTACATATTTAATTTTAAATCATTTAAAATCTAATGCTGTTGATATTGTTTAAAATTCAATTTATCTTCTATTTCATTGTGTGTTTTTTTTAGTAATTTTTCAAAGCATCATAATGAGTGCAGATGTTCCAGCATGTTGTCCCTGCTGAAATATTCAAAAATATTTTAGAGATTTTGTTTTATTCACTGGTTTATTTTTCCAGATCAAATATTGCTGAAAAATCCAAAATGATGAAGCAGTTGGTTGGATAAACAGATGGAAGGTGAAGTAACTCACTGATGAATGATGAATGGATGAAGGGAAGAATGAGCAGATGGATAAAGAAAGGAAGGGATGGACAAACAGACTGAAAGCTGCCAGATTAAAAACTGAAACAGAGCCAACTAAAAACTGGAAAAAGAAATCGGCTCTGATTTAAATACTCAAATTTAAGAAACAAAGAGACATTCTAGAAGACAATGAAACTCCTTTTGTTTTTCATGTTTTTAATGTTCGTGCTCCCTGTGATCTGAGGTGTGATGCTGCCATCTGTTGGATGAGCAGGAGAATAACTTCAATTCTCAGTAGTCAACTTTAAAATCCTCAACTTCCAGAATGTTACTCGTTAATCTCATAATATCTGATTTAATGTATCTGAAAGGAAATATTGAAAAAGTCTGTAATATATCATAAAATCCTAAAACTAGATAATAAAAATCTTTTTTTTCTCTTAAAATATTACCACATGTAGCCTTGATACATTTATATATCATGCTGCTCTTATTTGCACAAACAAAATGCAGCAGAAACATTTTTTATCATATAGCTTTAGGTCTCTTTGTGTTTCAGAAAATACTAGTTGAGGTGTCACAGTGTTGCTCATACCATAAAGATTTTCCAGCTTTGTATTATTTCTGTTCCTTCTTCCAGCTCTTGCAAGTCATTAAGGGTTTCAGGTGTTATTTTGTTCCAGACTTCCTGAAAAGAGACGGATGTAGAACTCAATGAAAGCTCGAGTCTGTAAGTTTTACACTTTTAGGCTCTGGAACATCTGTCTGAAGGTGACGAGTGATTAGTGTTTTAATCATGACAGCTTTTCTTCCTTTGATTAAGCACAGTGAAGAGTGAGAGAGGCTGCATGCACACCTGTTTGGTTCAGGTAACTGGGTTCTATTAGCAGTGGATTTACATTATGTTTCTGTACCTTTACACACGGTGCTGGTGTGTAACAAAGGTGAATCAGATTTGACTGTAACAACAAACATTTCTTCTTTCAGGATTAAAGAGACGAGTATTTCAGGGGCTTTTCAATTAAACCTTTTTTCAGGAAGTGAAAAATCCACCCATCCATTTTCTAAACCTGCTTCCTTTTCAGGACGGCAGGGGGCTGGTGCCGATCTCCAGGAAGTTAAAAATGATTTTTTTAAATACTGATTCTTTCTCGTTGTTTTGGAAGTTAAAGCTTGTGAGCACTATAGTTATATACACAAATGTACGTATCTAATTAGGATTCCCAGTGTGTGTGCATGTGTGTGTGTGTGTGTGTGGGCGTGACCTGACAGTTTGACAGGACCCAGGTCCCCACAGTACAAAGTCAGCTATTAATCACGAGGTCCCATGAGAGCAGCACCGCCCCTGTTCCCACCCTGATCCTCACCCATCATCACTGCCGAGCATGAAATAAATGAACTGTTTATACTTTAATGAGAAGCAATCAGTCACTATGGATGCCGTATTGTTTTAAACCTGACATTTTATTTATATAAATGGTCATTTATTTTATTTAGATTTTCAACAGTTTTCATTTAAAAGAAGTGTTTCTTAGTTTCAGTCCTCGAGCTCATGTCCTGAACGTTTTAGCTGTTTCTCTGCTTCAACACACCTGATCTGAATCAGCTGTGGTTCAGGTTCTTGAGGTCATGCTGAACAGGTAACTGAGTCACTTCAGGTGTGATGGTGCAGATAAATGACTGAAATGAAAGAGTCAAACGTAAGTTTGTGAAGAACAAATGAATTCTTTAAAGTAAATCTCTTCAGAAACTGATTAAGTTCTGTGATAACTCACGGCTTCTCTTGATTCTAGTAATTGGTCTTCTCACTTGTAGAAGCACCTGCCAGTGAGGCGTGCACACACATGCACACACACACAGATGCATCCAGGTTTATATATCTACACTGTGAAACTGCAACACCATCTCATCCTTGTGTAAGTGTGTATACACACAGTAAGTTCTTGAAAGGAGTGTGAACACACCTCAGTGTTTAACAAGAAGACACTCACACCTTGTCTGACACAAGTCACCTGCTGCCACACTTGCAGATGTCATTAGAGACGAGTCAATGCTCTCTGCTACTTCCAGTTGCTGACTTCACCTATATGTGCCAAACCGTGATCAACCCAATTAGCCTTCAGTTGGGCTCTAATTGGGCTCTGAGCTAAGATTCTTTCAAAGTAGCTTCATGATGAATTAAAAACACGTGAAAAGTAGAATTATACTGTATTTAATAACCTAATTGTTACTCTAGTTTTATTTCAGTTTGTGTCATTTGGCTATAAGATAAGTTACTGAATGTTGCTGGAGTTTAACAGTGATTAGTAAAGTTAGTTTACATCAGACCATTTGAAATGAACAAATATTCGGTTTTAGATGGCGAGAGAACAAGCAGGTCAGTAACTGAAATATGGGATGATCACGTATCTCATGATGTAGTTAGATACTGTAGGCTGATCACTTTGATCCACGAACACTTTGTGTGAGAGAAAAATCTTTAACCTGTTTATTACAACTGAGTCTAACTGTGTTGCCTTCATGGCCTGCAACTCTGTGTGTCTGATAGAGGCTTTAATAGCTGCCAGCGTGACACACTGATCAGCCATGCACATCAGCATGGTGGGATTCAATATGTCATTGTGTGTGTGTGCACATGCACACATGCACTTTGTTAGTGCATGGTGCACAAGTGAAAGTGATGGTAATAATGTGGGAATGATAAAAGAGCTCCTGCTGTGATCTATAAGAATAATGAGACGGAAGGTTCACAGACATGTTGCATCTACAAACACTTATTTATATTTTTAGTTAAAAATTAATTTTATTTTGAACATATCACAAACTCATAAAAGCCCTTCTGTGAACCAGTTTTTACTCAAAAACCCGTGTTACTAGCATCATATAGAAATATTCTTTCATGTATTTTATATCTACCTTTAAGAAAAATTAACTAACAGACACCAGAACAAAATACATTATTGTAATACTTTATGTAACTGATGCAACAACACATTTAAATACAGAGTTTCGAAAAGGATTTTAGACATATTTTTGAAAAGTCCTTAATCTGGTTATAAAAGAAGCTTCTGAAGGAACAAGTCTTCCAAGTAAAGATGAGAGAAACTTTAGGCAGTTACGTGTTAAATAGAAGTGTGTTTATATTATATAGAATTAGAAACCACATAGAACTTTGACCACAAGCAGAATTTAGACAAAACAGATAGATTTGTCTTAAAATCTGAAGTTATTCAATTCCTCAGTGTAAAACAATTAACAACCAAAGTGAAATATATGAACAATGAAAACAATTTTCCTTTGAATTAAATGTTTTTATGTCTTTTTATGTATTTTAGAAAACTGAAAGAGAGAAAATAAAGAAACAAAGTTGGGAAGATGGTTTTATCAACATCAGCATTTAGAGCATATATTCATGTTATTGACTCTTTGTGATCCAGTTTAACTTCTTATTAGATTGGATTGTTATTGTTTTTGGTTAGAGAATAAGTAAAATGCTTAAACTTGGCTGTAAAACTATTTAATACGTTTAGATAAACTACATTCTTTAAAGTAATAGGTTTTATTTTGGATTCAAGTTCAGGAATAAATTAATCAGTTCTTGACACTAGAGGGCGCTGAAGCTCCAGAGGTGAGATTTAACCACACCATGATACTAAAGGCAGAAAAACATGTTTAAAAACAAACACAAAGTGCACTTCCAAACCCACGTGACCCCTTTTTGTAGATATTTATGTATTAACAGACTTATTAAATCTAAAACTGCTTTAAAATCATGTGACTTCAATCCTCCGAGCAGAGCAGCCAACATCCTGCTGTCAGAGATAAACAGGACTGAATTCATCAGATCAGATTAATTTTGTTAGAGTTGAGCTGAAATATTTTCTATCCAGCAGTCTGGATCTAAACTCCATAGTGAAGATGTTTATCTCTAAATGTGAGTGTTGTATTAAAGATAACAGCAGTGAGGAGACATTTGGAGTTACTAAATCTTTATTCCAATCAAACAGCAGATAAAAACATTAAGGCAGACCAGCAGCGAGCATTAAGCTGCAAAATGGAACGTCAGAATTCAACTATACAAGGCTTGATCCATTAATAAAAAAATAGAAAATTATAAAGCCAGAGAAAACAAGAAAACACAAAGTGACAAAGTTTGTGAGTGTTTGCATTAAAGAGAGGTATTCTGTGAGCGTGCATGCATGTGAGATGTGATCTCATCTGTATAATGATGCATGAGTCTGATTACAGGAACAAACTTCAGACATCTACTATGTAAAATAATAAAGTGCTTGTAGTTTCTGACCTTCTGCCATAAAACAAATTTTCAGCCCAGAAATAAAACCGAGTCAAGCAGCGAGACTCCAGCAGAGGGTTTGAACATAAAACAAAGTTCATGCATCACTGATGACTCCTTTACTGTTTAGATCTTATCAGCTGACACATCGGACCGAGTCAGCTGATTTTAGATTTTCAGCTGCAGTCAAATGAAGTTTTCTCCAAAACCAAAAGCCACTAAAACTAATAATCCCTGTTTTTACTGCACAATGAACATTTTAAGGTTTTGACAGCAAAGAAACACAAATTCCAGATTTAATCTAACAAACATCTGGATGGAAACATCTCCAGTGTCAAACCAGTTGTTTTAAGTCAGATACTAAAACTCATCATGAATCAGCTGATTTTTTTGTCTCTTATAACCAATGACAGAAACAAGTAAAAGGTTTCCAAGTGTCCAGGTTACACATGTATGAAGACAGACAACACGTCTCTGTTCCGTGTTCACAGGAGCATGTTGTAAAGAAAAACTACAAACATTTGGAAATGACTCACATGATGACAGGGTTGTTACTACAAGTCAGCTGAAGTTTGACTTTATTTTAACTACATTATTCCTTTCTGAGACATTTGATAAATATTGATAATATTGATTGACTTCTAATCTGTGGGACAGATTTTTTTCTATAAATATCTGAACACAACAGAAATTTATATTTATTGTTTCATTTTTATTTTTTGATGTCAAACTGAAGTTTTCAACGTGCAGCTTAAACGAATGAGTCGTGTTGCTCTGAATGTTAAAGAGTTCAACTAATTCCAACATTTTATAAACTCAAGCAGCTTCTTAGAAAATGCACATGATAATCTAATGACTGAGAGAACAAACATTTTCAAACGCTAATAAATCAGGTCATTAAATGATTTATCATTAAGGGCTCAGCTCTTCTGACTTTATGGAAAAAACTCCCATCCTGAAGCGACATGAAGCCAGGAACCAGATAACCTCTCCATGTTCTGATCTTTGTAGTTTTGTAAAAATATTTTAGGATTTTGAGGCTTCCACAAACCTCCTCCAACAAAATACTAAATCACTGACTAAAACTGTACAACTAGGGATTCAGCTTCTGTTTGATCCTCAGTGGAGCCGCAGGTTTCAGAACATCCAGACAAACATCAACTTCTCATCCAAACACGTCAAACTTTCACATTTTTATTCTTATTGGACACGCCTGTCAGCACTGCGCCACCATTAGCAGATAGTTTCACTTTGTATAAACATTTGAAAGAGGAGAAAACTTTCAATGGGCTCCATCTGGATGGGAAATCATCTTTACATCCTAAAATCGGATCATCAGTGGAGTTTAAAAGTTATTTTTGTGACAGGTTTGAGGTGAGCTGTATGATTTCTGTTGCATCACTAGAAACAGTTCAGATGCATCATAAAGTGACAGTAACGTCTTCACGTGAGGTTTACTCTGTTACATGTACCTGCTACCTAAAATACACATCTACTAAAAACTGGAATCTTAAAGTGAAATCATTTCCAAAGTATTTCCAGTGATTTATTATATGTGATTATGTTTATACGTGACTTTATGATAAGATTAAAAGGTGACAGAGTTCAGAGCTCACATAGAAATATTGGGATTTTTCCCTTTTATAACATCCTCTCCAGTTTTTACCCAGACTGACCTGAGATCAGAACTCAAACACTCATTATTATATGAACACAGTCATTAGAACTTTTTAATGTCAAAAAGTAGCCAGAAGACTTTTATATGAAGGAGAACAAAGTTTTAAAGGGAGAGAAAATTACAACAAAACATTCAAACATATGAACCAAAACATGAAACAAACTGATTCACTTCAAGGTGTGTGTGTGTGTGGGGGGGGGGGGGGTGTAGGAAGCTGCTTGCATGGTGAGTGGTGTCTCTTCTGGAGAGCCCAACCTCCAGAAACCTCCCACATCAACCCAACACTGCACCACCAGCACAGCTAACGAGTTAATCAGGCCTGCAAACTGACTGGCTGTTCACTTCCTGTGTTCTCTGCATTAACGCACAACATCCAGAGATTATTTTCTAACTATTTTAGGTTTTTCTTTTTTGTACCTGATTGTAAAATATTTGTTCTTTAGCTTAAAAAAAGGAAGAAGCACAGAACATAAATAAAGTTTGTGCATGTGTTTGTTTCATCACTACATCTTCACACCTGACCATCTTCAAACCCACCCCCACCCTCTCTAGTTCTGGTCTTAGTAGATCTCAGTCAGTCTTCTTAGCCCATGCCATGTCATCTGATCGAGGTTTCTGTCCAGTCAAACATTCGATCAGCTGCTCCATCCGTCTCCAGAACCCCAGCTGGTCCAGAGGATAGTTACACCAACCTGGAACAGAAGAAACCAGGACAACCGAACCACAGAGATGTCAGAAACTAAAAACGTCTTCTTTCTATTGACTTTTCAGCAAAACTCAAGTAAATTATTCAAATGGAGATCCATCAACAACCCGAATGTTTCTGTGTGTAATGAATAAAAACAGAAAATGCAACACGTTTATTGGAATTCCATAGTTTCATGAATGCAACATATACCGTGTTTTACACACCAAAACAGATTTATTAGGTAAAAGAGGGTAAATAAAACATGTTTTTAGCGTGTAAGGGTTACAGATTCCAGACTTTTGCTTTAACTGAATTTAGATTTTAATTGTTCAGTGGCTCCGCCCACTTCTCCCTCAGTCTAAATAATGAGAATGAACATTTTCTGTTCATCCCTCAGCCCCATTACTCCTCCTTTTCTTTCTCATCCCTCTATCCTCAGTCTCAACTCTTTCAACACAGACTGTCCCTCTTCTTTCACTTCCCAGGCCTAGAAGTTAAAGTTTGTATAAAAAGTTCTGTTCTCTTGTCTCCTTCTTATTTACTGAGGAATGGAGGGATGTGAGGTTTTCTCAGAAGATATCTTTAACCTCTAATAACACATGCCGTCACACACACCTACAGGTTTATATATTCCTTGTCAACTTTACAGAACTGTGAATATATGTGCTTGAATTAAACATATTCATAAATGTATGACTGCAGGGATGCATTTGCATGTGCACATGAATGCATGCATGACAGTCCAATAAACTGTGTGACACACGCACTCCTCTCTGCTGAGCACTTTACACTCACACAGAAACCAGCGCTGCTTCAGGAGCAGCTGAGCCGTCCCTGGACATTTGAGATGAAAATCCATTCTACTATTATTACCAGAGACACAGACAGAAACTGATTAATGCAAACATGTAGTTTTAACTTTAATCATACAAGAGCACGTATTCACCAAGACAAACACGGAGAGATGAGAAGGAAATAAATGCATCATAGGCTGTGTGTGTTTAGGCTGGTCTTCATACACCGACACCCATGATGCATTAGTTTTGAGTACATGCTATAGCTGCAGGGGTGTGTGCGAGTGTGTGTGTGTGTGTGTGTGTGTGTGTGTCCCTCTGGTGACCCTCTCTCAGAAGATAGTAAAAAATTTAAAGGTTTTGTTTAATTTTACTCTTTTCTTCCATCTTTCTTCACATGCTTCTCCTTTTTTTCATCCCTCCAGATCCCTAAAGCCCAACCAGTCTCACCCTCCCACCGTCCCCCCCCCCCATGTCCTCCACCCTCCCCCCTGCCTGTGAAGTCCTATTTGTTAGAACAGACAGCAGGTTAGCATTAAATATACATGGGGATTGTCAGCCAGTGGCGAACACAAAGGCAACGAGTCGAGCCTCAGAGGAATCCACACCGGGACCAGCAGCCAGGCAGCGGGAACAGGGGGCCTGCGCCGTCCCCTGTGGGGCCCCCATCCCCGAAAACCACCTCCTTCCCAGCACACACAGGTTAGAAAGCAAAGAGGTCAAAACGACCAGCACACACACAGATGCTAGACTTTGCAGATATACATGAGCAGGTGCTTTTGCAGACACACAGTTTCCCCTCGTCAACTTACACATCTGTCGTCCGCTGGGGCGCAGGGTGACACGCAAGCTGAATCCCCCCTGTGTATCCTCCCTCTGTCGCACTCACCCAGATGCAAGCAGAATACTGAGTGTGGCTGTGTTACACAGGCCATGAGTCTCTAAAGACCCACATGCATGCAAACATATTCTCTCTTAGTTATTTATAAGCCCACAGACAGACAGAGAGACAGACAGATTGATTAACAGACAGACAGACAGAGAGACAGACAGATTGATTAACAGACAGACAGACAGACAGACAGACAGACAGACAGACAGACTTTTATTTCAATCTGCTGAGAAATACAGTTGAAATTTTACTGAAAACCTTCACTTAATTTATAATAATCTAAAGTGGCTGCAGACACTGATACCTGTTTTCATTATTATCTGATTTAATTGGTCTTCTTTTATTTCTGTGTCACTTTGTTTATTGTTATTATTGTTTTCTGCAGGGGGGGGTTATTAGAAGGTTGTAGGAAGAAAACTCTTCTCTCTAAAAAGAACACAGCAATAACACTGACGTCTGTAATTTCCATCTGAATGAGCAACAAGACTTCTGGAACAATGTTCTTTGGACAAACAAGATTAAAGCAGCGATAGTTACCCATAATGCATAGCGTCATTTGCAGATGTGGCACCAAACAGCTGTACTGAGGAGAAGCAGAAACACTTTGTACCTGTAGTAATGCAGTAGTACGTCTCATGTGGTGAGACATGGTGGATGCGGTGGTGTTTCCGTGGCAACACCAGATGCCAGTCCTGAAGCAGTGTGACCCAGCGTGGGAGGCCAAAGTAGGAGTGGCTCCACTTATGAATCTGATTGGTCAGTGTCACAAAAACCGCCAAGGCAAAGACGTAGCAGTCCCAGGGGTACGAAACCGCCAAGGCCTCTGAAAGATGACGGGGAGACAGACGGGCATTTACACAGAGAAGATGATCAACTTAACTTCAGTAAGTTATTGATCGAGCTGTTTAAATGTAACAAAGAGGACCAAAGAGGACCAGCACAACCACAGAGTGGATGCTGATGAATCCTGGAGAGAATGAGGAAGAACTTTTTCATTTCAAGTTAAATGTGAAGAACTTTCCTGGGAGAATCTGTGAAAGTGGGTCTTTGACTTGAAGGTGATTGGTGTTGAGCAATGTTCTGCTGGTCTCCTACAATCCCAACCATGACAGATTCAACAGTATAGAAGTTATTCTCAGAGCAGCACACACTATGCTTCTCATTTTACACATTTACATTCCTGGGATGCTGCTGGTGCTTTCTGTAGGTCCATCTGCAGCAAACCTTCATCACAGGTTCAGAAATACGTTCTAATATGTTCTTCAGTTCTGCCTGCATCTGTACCCAGGTTGTTTCCAGATGATTAATCCCAGTTGGCCACTCCCACATACAAGAAAAGGCTGGTTTTCAATGTCCTTAAGGGCAGAAACTGATCGCTATCAGGTGGAAACTCCTCAGTAAATCCTCCTAACTGGGCGCTTCAGCTGCAGTTATTATTACAGTGCCGTGACTAGGGTAAAGGAGTTCAACAAATCAGAGTCTAGTGGCCAAGAAACTGACACTGGAGAATGTTTTGATGATGCAAAGGGGTTTTGGGAGGTAGATTGAGATCTGGAGTGTTTTATTGTCTTTTTAGCTTTTTTTTGTTTTCTGGAAAACTCTAGTCTTTCAAAAATAATGAAGTCTACATTCTTCATTGAATGAAGAACATTGGATGAAGAACATGATGGAAAACCCTCATCATCCTCTTCAGAACACAGTAACTCAACAACAGAGTGTCTTCAGTCAGAAGATTCTTCATAATCCGCTGCAGCACAGACCGTTACAGGAGATCCTTCCCGTCCACAGCTAGAACTCTCTACAGGAGATCCTTCCCGTCCACAGCTAGAACCCTCTACAGGAGATCCTTCCTGTCCACAGCTAGAACCCTCTACAGGAGATCCTTCCTGTCCACAGCTAGAACCCTCTACAGGAGATCCTTCCTGTCCACAGCTAGAACCCTCTACAGGAGATCCTTCCTGTCCACAGCTAGAACCCTCTATGGCTCCCTGAAGAATAACTGAGCTACAACAACACTTGAATTTCCCTTCGGGGATTAATAAAGTATTTTTGATTTGATTTGATTGATTCATTCTGTTTTTTACTGTGCAAGTTCAAATAAATAGACATCCTTCACCTTTAAATATGTAAACCCTCTACAATCACACTCTAATATTTAAAACAGAACAACACATCAGTCCCTTCATGGCATCCTGTGGTTGGACAGCCCGTGTGCAGTGTTTTTATTTCATATGCAGATGCAGGTGAAGCTGGAGCTCAGCCGAGGGATGGTGAATAAAGTGGTTCACCGACTGTGACAAAGTGGCACCAAAACTAAATTTTACACAGTAAGAGGTGATGCAAAGCTGTGAACCGAAAGAATGAGTCAGAAAAGGAAAAACACAACAGTTTGAGAGAAACGTTCAAAAACCTCGACTGACATTAAAGTGTGAAACATTATATGGGCTAAATAAGAGTCGCGCGTAAACATGAGAAGACATCTTCAATCACATCACAAAGAAATAATTAAAAACACTCAGGAACTAAACCATTGGTTCTTTGTTTTTTTTTGTTTTTGTGGGTGGGGGGGGGGGGGGGGGGG